>JAFMOD010000803.1:165590-179108 GCA_019802435.1 Corydoras maculifer | reverse complement strand
GTGTTCGTGAGGTTCTCCCTGTGAGCGCCTGATCACCTTTAAACGCAGACGTACAGAAGCGTTAACATGATGGTGAATCTAATGATGAGGCTGTGAGGATGCTGTTGTTGTTAGCCCCACAGCACATCCCCATAGACCTCCATACACAACAACAACAACAAGTCGAAGGTTGAGGGTTCTGAAAACCAACGTGGGCCCTTGAGGGCCCTTAACCTCTGTGTTCTGACCCCAGCCATCAATCCATCCATCCATCCATCATCTTCCGCTTTATCCTCTACCAGTGTCGCGGGGGGGGTTCCCCATGCCCATCCAGGGGAGAATGTCTCGGGCGCTGGGCAGATACACCCAGGACAGGGGGGCAATCTATTGCTGGGCACACATTCAGTCACACTTACACACTCTATACGGGGCAATTTGGAGAATTCAGTTGATCTTCATCCATGTTTTTGGACTGTGGGAGGAAACCGGAGAACCTGGAGGAAACCCACACAGACACGGGAAGAACATGGAAACTCCACCCAGATGGGGATTCGAACCGGGATCCCCCCTGCAGAGAGGCAGATGTGCTCTATGCCTTGGGGCAATTTAGAGAGACACACTTTATATGGGGCAATTTGGAGAATGCAATTGACTAGATTGGGTATCACGGTGGCTTAGTGTTTAGCATGTTCTCCTCTCAGTACTAGGGATTCCCGGTTGGAATCCCCATCTGGGTGGAGTTTCCATGTTCTCTCCGTGTCCGCGTGGGTTTCCTCCGGGTTCGCCGATTCCCTTCCACAGTCCAAAAACATGGATCAAATCAATTGAGTTCATCAAATTGCCCCATATAGAGTGGGTCTGTGTGAGTGAGTGAGTGTGTGTCCAGTGATAGATTGCTCCCCCCCCCCTGTCCAGGGTGTATCTGCCCAGCGCCCGAAATGTTCTCCCCTGGGGGGACATGGGAACCCCCCCCGCCCCCCAGTGACCCTAATAGAGGATAAAGCGGAAGATAATGGATGGATGAATTTACTAGATCCATGTTTTTGGCCTGTGGGAGGAAACCTGGAGAACCACGAGGAAACCCACGCGGACACGGGAAGAACATGGAAACGGACCTGGATCCGGATGTTTTTTTTTTTTTTTTAAATCATTAGGGTACTTTAATCCGATCTTAGCATGACGCATGTAAAGGAGGCACGTGGGCCGTGTGCTGTTCATAAAGGCTCCCTTGTTGTGATCCTCACTGTGAATCCTCTGAATAAACGAATAAATGACCCGTACGCAGCTTTAAGATCCGCCACCCTAAATCTGCAGCGCAGCCGGAGACCTGAGAACGTCTGCTGGCTTTGTTCGGCTCTAAAAAGTCAAGAAAGAGGTGCGTCTGCTGTGTTATCTGGAGCGGTGGCATCTTCGCCTCTGTTGAGCATTGGTGAGGCCGATAAGTGAGCCATGCTGCCCCCTTTAGGAACACAATGGAATTTACAACAAGCAACACGGAGCTTTACAGTCAGCTGAATACAAAAAATAATAAAGCTTTAAATATCTACTACCTCCTGTGTTTCTGAATATACTGATTATAATATATATATATATATATGTGTGTGTGTGTGTGTGTGTGTGTGTGTCAGGGCCCCCATGGGGGAAGTTTTAGGGTGGTGGATGATTCTCAGTACTGCGGTGACATGGTGTTGACATGTTGGTGGTGTGTGAGTGTTCTATGTTCAGTGCTACACCAATCAGAACATACAGATGTCTGATCCACTCGCACCATCACCAACCACCCTAAATAAACCTGCTCTGTGGGTTCTGATCACCAGAGAACATACTAAAGCGGACAAAGAAAGAAAGTAGGGTAACAGATAGAGTACAGAATGTAACTGTAGCACCTGTATATATATATATATAGATAGGCAGGGCCACACGGTGGCTTAGTGGTTTAACATGTTCTCCTCTCAGCACTAGGGATTCCCGGTTCAAATTCCCATCTGGGGATGAGTTTCCATGTTCTCCCCATGTCCGTGTGGGTTTCCTCCGGGTTCTCCGGTTTCCTCCCACAGTCCAAAAACATGGATCAAGTCAATTGAGTTCTCCAAATTGCCCCATATAGAGTGTGTCTGTGTGAGTGAGTGTGTGCCCAGCGATAGATTGGCGCCCTGTCCTGAGTGTATCTGCCCGGCTCCCGAAACGTTCTCCCCTGGATGGGCATGGGGAACCCCCCCGTGACCCTAATAAAGGATAAAGCGGAAGATGATGGATGGATGGATTACATATATATATATATATATATATATATATATATATATATATATATATATAGGAATCCTTTTACTGAAGCATCATACCATCCACAATAAAACCATAAATTTACACCAATATGCTTATATTTAAATATAATAAGAATAATTTTCTATAGTAAACGTAAATCTTTAGCACAGTAACACAAAAAAAATGTAAGCATTAGAACCGTGAGTGTTAATCTACCACAGTGGTAGATAAAGTGCACCGGGGATCTGGCTGTCTATTCACTTATTGATTCCGATCAGTGCTGCGATTCCTCTGCCCCGCACATTTCTGTGTGTTTTCTCCAGCTTAACACACACATTCTAACCTCATGAATGGCTTGCTTAATTAGCTGATGGCTTGTGGAAGGGAAATCATTAAGACTGCGCCGGGCTGGGCGAGTCCACGACAATGGGAGATACCCAAGTAACGAAGGAGGGGGAGAAAAAGAAAAAAAACACAGTATTACTGAAAGATTGACCCCTTTTAGGACTCGGGGTGAAGCTGGATTCAGACTAAATGGATGCTCGCCGTCAGAGCAAAGAGGAAAACATGGTAAACACTAAGCCACCGTGCCGCCACATGATGGTTGAATAAATGAACCTGAGCTTCGGCAGAAAAGCATGAATCTGTTTTACGAGTCGCAGATATAAGAGTTTTAACGAGGTTTTGCTTTAAATACCGTAACTCTGCTAAAGTTTGTGCCTTCAGAAAAAAATTCTGCCGGTTTCTGAAAGCTGAGAAGCTGCTCTTTACAGACAACATACAGTTATTACGGTAACTTTACTCCCGATACTGCCGAAAAATATCTGTCTCCCTCACACACACACACACACACACACACACACACACACACACAGAGAGAGCTTAGAAACACAAACAGCTGACAGTGACTCCATCGTTCGGTCCCTCTGCTGGAGGAGAGGCTTCAGAGAAAGCTGCTCTCATCTGATCCGGGGCTACTGACAAAACATCCGGGGCAACAACCCTAAAAGCCCAGGTCTAACAACACCCCTGCTTAATACCAAACGCATTACAAGCCACTACTGAGATCGGGAAAGTGTGTGGAGAGGTTTATTTACAGCAGTTTGGAGAAATAATTACGTTTATGTGCTTCATATCCATAATGATAATATCCCGCAGCCATCGGGGGCCGAGATCGAGTGGCACCGCCGGCTCCGCCGAGCGGGGTCTGGGCGTCGGGGTCGCGCACGAGGCACGGAGGACATGTCGGCACAAATCTAGCACACGGTCGACCGACGGCCATCGTGTGATCAATGCATCGACGGGTTCTTTAATTAGTGACGAGCTGTGAAGCTGTTTTAAATGAAAGGCGTGACATCAGCACCTAACGACAACCGTTAAACCTCACGGCCTCGTGTGACCTCGTTGTGCTCTGAGGTTTTGACAGTGTTTGTACCTCGTTCTGATTTGGTTTTTTTCTGCCCGTGCGTCAAACCATAAATCCATAAATCCATAAATCCCATCACGTTCGTCAGCGAGTCTCCCAAAAACAGGCTGCTTACACACCACACAAACTAAATTCTCATGCCTCTCAAGTTTAGGCACCTCATTCAGTCACATGACAACAAAAACAGACACTTAATAGGAACAGTTTGGGGAAGGCCTGATAGTGGTTAATCAGTACGTTTTGGTACCTCATTCAGTCACATACATTATATATATATATATATATATATATATATATATATATATATATATATATATATACACATATATATATATATACACACATATTAAATGCATATACATATATACAGACACTTAATTTACTAGGAACAGTTTAGGGAAGGCCCTAAAGTAGTTAATCAGTACGCTTTGGTACCTCATTCAGTCACATTATATCTATATACGTATATATATATATATATATATATATATATATATATATATATACATATTAAATGCATATACATATATACAGACACTTAATTTACTAGGAACAGTTTAGGGAAGGCCCTATAGTAGTTAATCAGTACGTTTGGGTACCTCATTCAGTCACATGACAACAAAAGCAGACACTTAACATAATAGGAACAGTTTAGGGAAGCAAAAAACAAAAGCAGACACTTAGGGGGAGGCCATATAGTGGCATTTTCGATAGGGGCAATTTAGAACAGGCTTAAATCCATGGTTTTATGGACTGTGATCCCACACCTACAGGGTGAGAACATGGAAACTGAACTCGGATCGGGATTCAAACCTGGGGTGCTCACCACCACACCTCCATGCCACTCCCTGTACATTTTTTTTTTAAAGCTGTATTTGTCTGATCCCACAATAAAGGCTTGTAGTTAAGGAACCAGCCTTGTGACCTAAAGATCCCCGGTTCGATTCCTGGTCCCACCGAGCACCATGGCTGAATTGCCCCTAGCCCAAAATTTGCCCACTGCTGCGGGCAGGGTGTGTGTGTGTATCACTGCACGAATGGGTTAAATGTGGAGTACAGATATATATATATATATATATATATATATATATATATATATATATATTCAAATGAATATATATATGATAACGCAACCTTTCGCCCACAAAACCCAATAAGTGTCGATTTCCAAAACTCTGCGTCTCTTAAAAATCTCTAAATCGTACAGTTTTGCAGATACAGCCCACTATTTATAAGCCATAGGGTATATAATTCATCTATATAATGAAACCCTGAATCATTTAGGCGCTTAGAGGACGTTAATGAGTCGCCATGTTGCAGTTGAACACAAATTAAACCCAATTTTTTTTCACCCCTGCAGTTGTTCCAACACTGTAATGTCACCTATTGATCCCCATTAGCATTTCATCCAGAAATCCATCTGTGAGCACATCTTTAGAACCCTTTAACACACGACAACCCATACGACTTCATCTTCCTCTCATCCTCCAGGACAGGGGCTCAGATCAGGGGTATATAGTTTTTCAATTGTTAAATACGGGTCACATGATCATCACACAGTCTGTACATGGCCATCCTACACCGTTGATGCTGCCGGCTGCTCAAGGAGGACGAGTTCCCCCACAGAGCCTCGGTCCTCACAAGGTTTCTTCCTTAAGATAACAGCACAACAGGGGTTTTGTCTTGCCGCTGTCGCTTCGGTTTGCTCTTTGGGGGTTCCAAAGATTATAACACTGATAAGATAAGATAATACTTGATTTGTCCCACAATGTGGGAAAATCACACTCTGTAGAGCTGCTTTGTACCAATTTAATATTGTAAAAAAAAAATAAAAAAAACGCTAAATAAATAAATTATTGAACGTGAACTTGAAAAAAGCCCTAAAAACACACACATCCACTCGTGGGGGGTAGTAAACAAACCATAGTGTCTGCTTTTAAAGGAAAAATTGGTCCTCATAAGAGCCTCCCCCACTGAGCCTTGGTCCTCACGAGGTTTCGCCCTTAAGATAACACCACAACAGTGAGTTTTTTCTTGCCGCTGTTGCTTCAGCTTGCTCTTTGGAGGTTTAAAGGTGTATAACACTGTAAAGCTGCTTGGTGACAATTGACTAAAAAAAAACCCACATCCACTGCTTTTAAATGGCTGTCCTACACTGTTGATGCTGCCCCCCACTGTTGAGGAGTCCCCCCACCAAGGTTCGGTTCTCACAAGGTTTCTTTCTCAAGATTACACCACAACAGGGAGTTTTTTCTTGCCGCTGTCGCTTCGGCTTAGCTCTTTGGAGGTTTAAAGGCTTATAAAACTGTAAAACTATACTATTATTTATTTTTTTTAAAAAGCCCAATAAATACATTTTTTGAACTTGAACTTGAAAAAAGCCCTAAAACCCCTAAAATCCACTCGTGGGGGGGTAATAANTCGGTTCTCACAAGGTTTCTTTCTCAAGATTACACCACAACAGGGAGTTTTTTCTTGCCGCTGTCGCTTCGGCTTAGCTCTTTGGAGGTTTAAAGGCTTATAAAACTGTAAAACTATACTATTATTTATTTTTTTTAAAAAGCCCAATAAATACATTTTTTGAACTTGAACTTGAAAAAAGCCCTAAAACCCCTAAAATCCACTCGTGGGGGGGTAATAAACGAACCGTAGTGTCTGCAATTTAAAGCGTTAAAAACATCCACATCCACTGCTTTTAAATGGCTGTCCCACACCGCTGATGCTGTCCCCCACTGTTCATAAGTCCTCCACCGAGCCTCGGTCCTCACAAGGTTTCTTTCTCAAGATAACACAACAGAGACAATTTAGAGCAGCCAATTCACCTCAATTCCGTGTTTTTATTAATATTCGAACTTGAACTTGAAAAAAGCCCTAAAAGTACCCTCATACACTGCTTTTAAATGTAGCATTAGAGTCTCGGTCCTCACAAGGTTTCTTCCTTAAAATAACACCACAACAGGGAGTTTTTTCTTGCCGCTGTCGCTTCAGCTTGCTCTTTGGAGGTTTAAAGGCTTATAAAACCGTAAAACTGTACCATTATTTTTTTTTAAAAAAGCCTAATAAATAAATTATTTGAACTTAAATGTGAAAAAAGCCCTAAAAACACCCACATCCACTCGTGGGGGGGTAATAAACGAACCATAGTGTCTGCAATTAAAAGCCCTAAAAACACCCACATCCACTGCTTTTAAATGAAGCATTGGCGTCTCGGTCCTCACAAGGTTTCTTCCTCAAGATAACACAACAGGGACAATTCAGAGCAGCCAATTCACCTTAATTCCATGTTTTTACACTGTTAATGCTGCAGGTCGCTCAAGGAGGACTGAGCCTCGGTCCTCACAAGATTTCTTCCTCAAGATAACACCACAACAGGGAGTTGGCTGTGCTACTGTTGATGCTGCCGGCCGCTCAAGGAGGACGAGTTCCCCACCAAACCTCGGTCCTCACAAGGTTTCTTCCTTAAGATAACAGCACAACAGAGACAATTTAGAGCAGCCAATTCCCCTCAATGCCATGTTTTAACACTGTTGATGCTGCCGGCCGCTCAAGGAGGACTGAGCCTCGGTCCTCACAAGGTTTCTTCTTTAAAATAACACCACAACAGGGAGTTTTTTCTTGCCGCTGTCGCTTCGGCTTGCTCTTTGGAGCTTTAAAGGCTTATAAAACCGTAAAACTGTACTATAATTTTATTTTTTAAAGCCTAAAAAATAAATTATTTGAACTTGAACTTGAAAAAAAGCCCTAAAACCCCCCACATCCACTCGTGGGGCAGCAGTAAAGGAAACAGTGGAGTCGACCTGCGGTCAGTGTTCTAAATCAGGAGCAGAACCCTGTCATTAGAGAACCACCACGTCTGCAGCCGTTTTTTAAACGTTGTTTGGAGGTTTTCGAA
This sequence comes from Corydoras maculifer, assembly GCA_019802435.1. Classification (NCBI taxonomy): domain Eukaryota; kingdom Metazoa; phylum Chordata; class Actinopteri; order Siluriformes; family Callichthyidae; genus Corydoras; species Corydoras maculifer. The sequence continues at coordinate 171,546 of JAFMOD010000803.1, read as the reverse complement.
CGAACCTGTGAGAGGGACCATAGAGCCTTACGGGATCTCCGTGTTCCGTCCGGCGGACTTTTCGACCTACTTTATTCTCAGCCCGCGATCAAGCGAGGGATTAAATGTCCACAGGTGAGGTCTGCTTAAGTTGAGCCCGGCAGCAGAACCCGTGGTTGTTCCCATTCGGATTAAACAGCTATGGAAGGTGGGCAGCGTGAAGCACCGTGTCCCGTACAGACCGGGAGTTCACGATAGCGAGTTCGCGGGTGAAGTTGAAATGAGCCGTTTGTCGTTAATGAATCGGTTCGCGTCGCAACGGAGCTTCTTGAGACGAATAAATAGGAATAAAAGAGGGGACGCCGCTTACCTTTGTACACCTGTCCTCTCAGCGGCGGCAGGAGCCCGACGGCGGCGGCGGAGAGCCAAATTAAAAGTTTATCCATGACGCCGGACCGGGGGGATGGCGGAGGGCTGTGTCCGGTTCAGAGTCGCCCGGTTCGGTGATGGAGGCTCCTCGGACCGCGTTCCGCACTCTGTTCGCTCTTCCTCGGAGTTCGAAGAGACTTCCAGCTTCGCGTTCTCCAGCGCCGAGGCTCTCTCTCACTCGCTCTCTCTCTCTCTCGCCCCTTCGTGCAGTGCTCTCTGTCTCCGGTGGAGGGCGGTGTTGCTGCCCGGACGCTCCGCCCGACCGTCAGCGGCGTGATGGTGACCCACAGAGACACGATCCGAACCTAACAACATCCATCCGTTCAGCCGTCATCCTCTACTAAGGTCGGTGAGTTCCCCATGCCCATCCAGGGGAGAACGTTTCGGGCGCTGGGCAGACACATCCAGGACAGGGGGGCAATCTATTACTGGACACACACACTCACTCACACTTACACACTCTATATGGGGCAATTTGGAGATTTCAATTGACCTTGATCCATGTTTTTGGACTGTGGGAGGAAACCGGAGAACCCGGAGGAAACCCACGGGGACATGGGAAGAACTTTGAAACTCCACCCAGATTGGGATTCGAACTGGGAATTCCTAGTGCTGAGAGGAGAACATGCTAAACACTAAGCCACTGTGCTGCCCTAAAACAGCAATTCATCTATTATCTTACGCTTTGTCCTCTATTAGGGTCATGGGGGGGTTCCCCATGCCCATCCAGGGGAGAACGTTTCGGGCGCTGAGAATATACACCCAGGACAGGGGGCAATCTATCACTGGACACACACTCACTAACACACACAGACACACTCTATATGGGACAATTTGGGAAATTCATTGGACTTGATCCATGTTTTTGGACTGTGGGACAAAACCAGAGAACCTGGAGGAAACCCATGGGAACACAAGGAGAACATGGAAACTCCACCTGGATTGGGATTCATGGGAACATGCTAAACCACTAAGCCACCATGCCACCCTGAAACAGTGATTCATCCATTATCTTTTGCTTTATCCTGTACTAGGGTCGCAGAGGGGTGGGGTTGGGGGGTTGCCCATGTCCATCCAGGGGAGAATGTTTCGGGCGCTGGGCAGATACACCCAGGACAGGGGGGCAATCTATCACTGGGCACACACTCACTCACACAAACACACTCTATATGGGGCAATTTGGAGATTTCAATTGACATTGATCCATGTTTTTGGACTGTGGGAGGAAACCGGAGAACCCGGAGGAAACCCACACGGACACGGGGAGAACATGGAAACTCCACCCAGATGGGGATTCGAACCGGGAATCCCATAAGCTGAGAGGCGGTTGTGATGAGATTAGAAGTTCTATTGTGAGCAGAGTCTTTAAAAATATGTTAATTCTTCGTTTTCCACTCTATCAACGCACACACACGTCTGTCACCCACACACACGGAGAGAAAGCCAAATAAAGTTGCAGTGATGCAGCTTCAAACATGCTGTATTTCAAAATGAACCCACACTGGAACGAGTTCAGTATTTCACTTGGAACAAACTAATCGTGGGCGGCGAAGAGAAGTGGCCAGTTCTGTCACCTCACAGTGAAGAAGTCCAGAGTTTCCGTTCCAGGTAGAAAAAAATGTTTATATGGACAGTATGTACATATACACACAGTATCGGGCAAACGTTTGGCCACGCCCCCTTTTTGCTCCACGTCCTGTGCAGATGGACTTTGTAGTTCTCCAATTGCAGACTGTAGTCCATCTGTTTGTTCTACAGTACATACTGTGTACGTCCCCTTTACTCTGTTCTAATGGTCAGAACCCCAATAGTACCACCACAGAGCAGGGGTTATTGGGTGGGGGCATTAGTCCTATCCCAGCAGTGTGACTGAGGTGGAGAAATGAACCTCCAGCAGCACTGCTGCACTAAAACCCCCTCAGCACATCAGTGTCACTGCAGAACTGACAAGAAACAATCCACCACCCAAATGATACCTGTTCTGTGATGCTGCTGACCAACAGAGAACCAACAATGGACTACAGTCTGGAATTGGAGAACTACAAAGTCCATCTATATGGTATGTGGAAGACATAGAAGATGGAGCAATAAGGGGGCGTGGCCAAACTTTGACCAGTACTATTTATATACAGTGTATATATATATATATATATATATAGAGAGAGAGAGAGAGAGAGAGAGAGAGAGAGAGAGAGAGAGATAGAGATATGTTTACATAAAGTTTTTTATTTTAATAAACCGGAGGAAACCCACACAGACACCGGGAGAACATGGAAACCCCACCCAGATCGGGATTCAAACCTTGATCCCCAGTGCTGAAAGGAGAACATGCTAACCACTATGCCACCGTGTCTCCCTAATTCCAAATTTTATATATAAAAAATATATATAGATAGATAGATAGATATATAGATATAGATCAATTATCTTTAGCTTTGTCCTCTATTAGGGTGGCGTGCCCATCCTCATGCCCATCCAGGGGAGAATGTTTCCGGCGCTGGGCAGATACACCCAGGACAGGGGGCAATCTATCGCTGGGCACACACTCACTCACACAAACAGACACACTTTATATGGGGCAATTTGAAGAACTCAATTGACCTTGATCCATGTTTTTGGACTGTGGGAGGAAACCGGAGAACCCGAAGGAAACCCACGTGGACACGGGGAGAACATGGAAACTCCAACCAGATGGGGATTCGACCCGGGAATCCCCAGAGCTGAGAGGAGAACATGCTAATCACTAAGCCACCCAATATATATATATATTTATATATATACACATACATATATAACTGTTAAAAGGTAATACCTCATTATTTAAGAATTAGGTAACGTTATTAAATCACCTGACAAACATTCTCATCCTGCATGTAGGTCAAGCCCCACAAGGGGGCGCCCTGCAAAAGCCTTTATTAAAAGCCATGGCTGTCAGTAATTGTTGTAATACTGCCACATAAAAGACAACGATCTGTTCTAATAGGCATCACGTGACATGGGGCTGTAAGTGGCTGCTTATGCCTGTGCTCATGTTACAGCCCTCTCAGTGCTGGACACCAGGTTCGAACCCAGTCTCCATGTCTTCAACGTGTCAGTATGTCAGTATGACTGCAGTACTGAGAATCCAGCACCACCCTAATACCTCCGAACAGAACAGAGAACATACTAAAGCGACATAGAGACCCACAACCTACATAGAGAAACATACGGACTACAGAATGGAATTGGAGGACTACAAAGTCCCTCTCTACGGTAAGTGAGGTCTACCTTATAAACTGGCCGGTGGGTGGGTAGCCTGGGCTTCTTTGTTTCTTGGTTTGAATCCCCATCTGGGTCCAAAAACATGGATTAAGTAAAATGAGTTCTCCAAATTGCCCCATATAGAGTGTGTATGTGTGAGTGAGTGTGTGTCCAATAATGGATTGGCGTCCTGTCCTGGATGTATCTGCCCAGCGCCTGAAACGTTCTCCCCTGGATGGGCATGAGGAACCCAACCCCACCCCCCCACCACCACCACCACCACCACGCACGACCCTAGTGGATGGATGGTATCAAGACAACATTGAACCTACATTGAACCTACAGGACTGTGTGTCATTTGTGAGGACGGACACTGGGAACTCCTTGCGTTGTGCAGCCAGGGCCTTCCCCAAACTGTTTCTACAAAGCTGAAAGCATCCATCCATCCATCCATTATCTTCCACTTCGCCCTCTACTTCGTCCTCTACAAAAACATGGCTCAAGTCAATTGAATTCTCCAAATTGCCCCATATAGAATGTGTCTATGTGAGTGATTGTGTGCCCAGCGATGGATTGCCCCCTTTCCTGAGTGTATCTTCCCAGCGCCCGAAACCTTCTCCCCTGGATGGGCATGGGGAACCACCCCCCCCCTCCGCGACCCCGATGATAACGGATGGATGGATGGTGTATACCCTCATCCGCATACCCACACGGAGTTCTGACTTAACCTTGGATTGAAAGACAAAGGAACCCGGGGACGCGGGGGACCCAGCCTCAACGAACAAAAGCCATACATTAGTTTGATTGCATGCCTGAGACGTCTCCTGCTAATTAGCCTCCTCTGGGCAAATGTCCCCACCTCCTCCCTGACCTCCTCGTGCATCATTACTTGATTAGCTGATTGGTAGCCGTGTTTAATATTTGTTCCCATGCCGTGCTGATTACAGCAAATAACAGGCCTGACCTTTTACAAGGGTGCGTTCTCCGAGCGCAGCGTCAGCCGAGCAGAAGGACCCTGCGCGCAGACGCATGCTGCAGAAAACATCATTTCCATAACAATGCAGCCGGAGAAGTTTGACATCCTCTGCACTTCTTTCGGTTCGGGGCTTTTAGACGTGGAGAGGAGAGGGACGTTTGAGCGCACGAATGGAGCTAATGTGGGTTTAAAAAACACACAGGGCAAACTAAACTCCATGTCTCCTCTTACCCCTACATGCACATCCATCTGCTGAGGGTGCTTGAGGCGGAGGTGTAGTGACGTCATAACATCCAAAGAGGAACTGCGTAACCTAATTAAAAGCTTTACAATGGATTCTATAATCTGTATTCTTCCAGTGACCAGCGATAGGTTGCCCCCCTGTCCTGGGTGTATCTGCCCAGCGCCTGAAACGTTCTCCCCTGGATGGGCATGGGGAACCCCCGCTGCGAACCTAGTAGAGGATGAAGCGGAGGATATTGGATGGATGGATGGATGCTTCCAGCTTTGTAGAAACAGATTGGGGAAGGCCCTGGCTGCACAACGCAAGGAGTCCCCGGTGTCTGTCCTCATAAATGACACACAGTCCTAAAAATCCCTGTAGGTGTCTTGATAACATCCATCCATCCATTATCTTCCGCTTTATCCTCTATTAGGGTCGCGGGGGGGTTCCCCATGCCCATCCAGGGGAGAACGTTTCGGGCGCTGAGCAGATACACCCAGGGAAGGGGGGCAATCTATCACTGGAAACACACTCACTCACACAGACACACTCTACATGGGGCAATTTGGAGCATTCAGTTTACCTTGAGCCACGTTTTTGGACTGTGGGAGGAAACCGGAGAACCCGGAGGAAACCCACGCGGACACGGGGAGAACATGGAAACTCCACCCAGATTGGGATTCAAACCGGGAATCCCCAGCGCTGAGAGGAGAACATGCTAAACACTAACCCATGAAGATTCATACGAGAACATTCCGGGCGCTGGGCAGATACACCCAGGAGAGGGCGCCAATCTATCGCTGGGTACACACTCACTCACACAGACACACTCTATATGGGGCAATTTAGAGAATTCAATTGACTTTGAGGGCGGCACGGTGGCTTAGTGGTTTAGCGTGTGGGTAGAGTTTTCATGTTCTCCCCGTGTCCGTGTGGGGTTCCTCCGGGTTCTCCAGTTTCCTCCCACAGTGCAAAAACATGTATCAAGGTCAAGTAAGTTCTCCAAATTGCCCCATATAGAGTGTGTCTGTGTGAGTGTGTTCCCAGTAATAGATTGCCCCCCCTGTCCTGGGTGTATCTGCCCAGCGCCTGAAACGTTCTCCCCTGGA
>JAFMOD010000803.1:108596-125352 GCA_019802435.1 Corydoras maculifer | reverse complement strand
AGGGCGCCAATCCATCGCTGGGCACACACTCACTCACACAGACACACTCTATATGGGGCAATTTGGAGAATTCAATTAACTTGATCCATGTTTTTGGACTGTGGGAGGAAACCGGAGAACCCGGAGGAAACCCACGCAGACACGGGAAGAACATGGAAACTCCACCCAGATGGGGATTCGAACCGGGAATCCCTAGCGCTGAGAGGCGAACGTGCTAACCACTAAGCCACCGTGCCGCCTATATATATATATATATATATATATATATATAAATATTATATAATATACAACTACAGGTATAAATATAATATAGAATATTTTAACTATAAATATAATATATAAATAAATTGGGTCATTTATTGGACGCTTTTATCCAAAGCGACTTACAAGGGGAGCACAGGGTTTATCACAACAACCCTGGAGCAATGAGGGTTAAGGGTCTTGCTCAAGGACCCACATTGTAACTTCAGGGGACCTGGGATTTGAACCCACAACCTTCAAATTGATAGCCCAACACCCTAACCACTGAGCTAACCCATCCATCCATATATAAATATATGTATATACAGTATGTAAAATTCCAAGTATGTAAATTCCCACAGTCCAAAAACATGGATCAAGGTCAATTGAGTTCTCCAAATTGCCCCATATAGAGTGAGTCTGTGTCAGTGAGTGTGTGCCCAGTGATGGATTGGCGCCCTGTCCTGGGTGTATCTGCCCAGCGCCCGAGATGTTCTCCCCTGAATGGGCATGGGGAACCCCCCCCCCCCGCGACCCTAATACAGGATAAAGCGGAAGATAATGAATGAATGAATGTATGTGTGTGTGTGTTTCACATTTAAAGCTTTTCACACGGATTGAATATAATTCTCCTGAACTGCCTGGATGTTTCCAGCAGAGGGCGCCAACAGACAATTTAACCGTGGAAATACAGGTTTCATAAAGATAAGTGATTTGGATGCTCACATAAATCAAAACTGAGAGGATAACAGTATTCATTCATTCATTATCTTCCGCTTATCCTCTATTAGGGTCACGGTGGGGTTCCCCATGCCCATCCAGGGGAGAACGTCTCGGGCGCTGGGCAGATAGACCCAGGACAGGGCGCCAATCCATCGCTGGGCACACACTCACTCACACAGACACACACTATAGGGGCAATTTTGAGAATTCAATTAACTTGATCCATGTTTTTGGACTGTGGGAGGAACCCGGAGGAAACCCACGCAGACACGGGGAGAACATGGAAACTCCACCCAGATGGGGATTCGAACCGGGAATCCCTAGCGCTGAGAGGTGAACGTGCTAAGCCACCGTGCCGCCCGAGGATAACAGTATAATCACCAAAAACACGTGTTCTACAATAGAATTTTGTGTTCTTTGGACTACAGGAGGACATCGATGCCTAGGGAAAACATACAAACCTCATACCGCATGGACCGAGTCTAGTGTATTTAGTACTTAAACTCTGTTTCTTTTGAGGTGTGACCGGCTTCCTGGAGATCTTCATCCATGGTTCTGCCGACGGATACTGGATGGAACCTGAATATTAATTGGACTGGCGGGTCCTGCAGGACGCCCCCTAATGGACTCACATATAGTTTTCCAGTTGTTAGAGTTTTTCCATATGTTTAATATCTGTACATGGCTGTCCTACACTGTTGTTGCTGCCTGGCCGCTCAAGGAGGACAAGTCCCCCACTGAGTCTTGGTCCTCCCAAGGTTTCTTCCTTAAATAACAACATAAAAGGGAGTTTTTTCTTGCCACTGTCGCTTCGGCTTGCGCTTTCATTCAGTAAAGCTGCTTTGTGACACTGTACTGTTGTAAAAAAAAACGCTATAGAAATAAATTACTCGAACTTGAACTTGAACTCGGGACGTTCTTGTTGTGTGAAGGTGGCACAGTGGGGATCCAGGTTCGAATCCTGCTCCATGTGGGGTTTACTTGTTGTCTGTGTGGATTTCCTTCGGGTTCCTTGGTTCCTTCCCACAGTCAAAAACATGGATTCAAGGTGAATCGGCTCCATGTGGGGTTTACTTGTTGTCTGTGTGGATTTCCTCCGGGTTCTCCGGCTCCTTCCCACAGTCGAAAACATGGATTCAAGGTGAATTGGCTGCTCTAAATTGCCCCTATATAGTGTCGGTGTGTGACCAGTGATGTATTGTTGCCCTGTCTTCTGTGTATCTACCCAGTGACTAAAAAAATTCTCCCCTCTGGGACCCCCCCCCTCCATGCAACCTTAGTATAAGGATTAAGAGTAAGATAATGAGATAAAGGACGAGGCTGATGATGAAATCTCTGTATAAAATGTGTTTATTAGTCTTCTGCAGATTCATTAATGCCGTTCGAGCTCTGCAAACGTAATGACTGGTTAATTAACAGATTGTGTGCTAATGATAAAAACACATTATGCACCGCAGTAAACTAATTTCTGCTTCCTACAGTCAGCCTGCTCTGATTAAACACACCAGCAGCTTAAAGGGAAACTCATAAGACATGTGCGCTCAGCTTTTTGGGGCAAATGTTGTTCCTCGGCAGAACGGTGGCTTAGTGGTTTAGCATGTTCTCCTCTCAGCTCTGGGGATTCTCAGTTCGAATCCCCATCTGGGTGGAGATTCCACGTTCTCCCCGTGTCCGTGTGGGTTTCCTCCGGGGTCTCCGGGTTTCCTCCCACAGTCCAAAAACATGGATCAAGTCAATTGAATTCTCCAAATTGCCCCATATAGAGTCTGTCTATGTGAGTGAGTATGTGCCCAGTGATAGATTGCCCCCCTGTCCTGGGTGTATCTGCCCAGCACCCGAAACGTTCTCCCCTGGATGGGCATGGGGACACCCCCCCCCCCGCGCGCGACCCTAATAGAGGATAAAGCGGGAGATAATGAATAAATTAATAAATTAATAAAGATTAATGAGAGATGAGACTTAATACTTCACCAATCTTTAGTATTTTTGACTTGGGGAACAACATTTGCCCCTAAAAAAATAAAATCTTCTTTCGGACACCAGCGCCTCCTCCTGGCGCACAGTCAACATTTTGATGTATTTGGAATGAGGTCACTCATCATCTTCTAATGGACCTCACGTCTAACACACACAGAAAATAATCTTTGCCACGTTACTGAGCCCCAAGACAGAACTACAAATGATTTAAATGATATACATATATTTAGGGTCAGGGGGCGGCATGATGGCTTAGTGATTTAGCATGTTCTCCTCTCAGCACTAGGGATTCCCGGTTCGAATCCCAATCTGGGTGGAGTTTCCATGTCCTCCCCATGTCCGTGTGGGTTTCCTCCGGTTCTCCGGTTTCCTCCCACAATCCAAAAAAAATGGATCAAGGTCAATTGAGTTCTCCAAATTGCCCCATATAGTGTGTGTCTGTGTGTGTGAGTGTGCCCAGTGATAGCTTGCCCCCCTGTCCTGGGTGTATCTGCCCAGCGCCCGAAACATTCTCCCCTGGATGGGCATGGGGAAACCCCCCCACGACCCTAATAGAGGATAAAAGCGGAAGATAATGGATGGATGAATATATAGGGTCAGGGGGCGGCATGGTGGCTTAGTGTTTAGCATGTTCTCCTCTCAGCACTAGGAATTCCCGGTTCGAATCCTAATCTGGGCGGAGTTTCCATGTTCTCCCTGTGTCCATGTGGGTAAATTGCCCCATATAGAGTGTGTGTGAGTGAGTGTATGCCAAGTGATTGATTGGCGCCCTGTCCTGGGTGTATCTGTCCATGGGGATGGTTATGTTCCGTCCACACTGTTTTTCCTCCTCGGGATATGAACCATGGCTCAGTCTCACTGAAAGAAATACCAGAGCTGAGATTATCCAGATATCTCGCCTTAATAGAACATTCAGAGCTCACTTCAAACAAAGATTCATCACATGCTTCATCACAGTGTGGTTCAAATTCAAAGCATGTGCGACCCCCTCATAGCCCCCTCCCTCCAAACAATCACTGCTACAGGGTTTAGAGAAGGGACCTTTTTTTTTTTAGAACTTTACTCCCTTTAAAGAACATTCAGCTCCTGTGGCTGCAGCTTTCACGGTTCCTAAATGCAAACGCTTGTTTTTTTTTAAAGAATCCCAACAGAAAGTAAATACACCCAGGACAGGGGGCAGTCTGTCATTGGACACACACTCACTCACACACACACACTCTATATGGGGCAATTTGGAGCATTCAATTGACCTTGATCCATGTTTTTGGACTGTGGGAGGAAACCGGAGAACCCGGAGGAAACCCACGTGGACACAGAGAAAAAAAACTACTAGATTCGCGGGGGGGTTCCCCATGCCCATCCAGGGGAGAACGTTTCAGGTGCTGGGCAGATACACCCAGGACAGAGGGGCAATCTATCGCTGGGCACACACTCACTCACATAGACACACTCTATATGGGGCAATTTGGAGAATTTAATTGACTTGATCCATGTTTTTGGAACGGGAATCCCTAGTGCTGAGAGAACATACTAAACCACTAAGCCACCGTGCTACCCCAATATTATTATACATCCATTATCTTCTGCTTTATCCTCTAATAGGGTCGAGGGGGGAACGTTTCGGGCGCTGGGCAAATACACCCAGGACAGGGGGGCAATCTATCACTGGACGCACTCACTCACACAGACAAACTCTATATGGGGCAATTTGGAGAACTCAATTGACCTTGATCCGTGTTTTTGGACTGCGGAAGGAAACCGGAGAACCCGGAGGAAACCCACATGGACACAGAGAGAAAAAAACTATTAGATTCATGGGCGGGTTCCCCTTCCCCATCCAGGGGAGAACGTTTCGGGTGCTGGGCAAATACACCCAGGACAGGGGGGCAATCTATCACTGGACGCACTCACTCACACACACTCTCTATAGGGGGCAATTTGGGGAACTCAATTGACCTTGATCCGTGTTTTTGGACTGCGGAAGGAATCCGGAGAACCTGGAGGAAACCCATGCGGACACGGGGAGAACACGGAAACTCCACCCAGATTGGGATTCGAACCTGGAATCCCCAGCGCTGAGAGGAGAACATGTTAAACCACTAAGCCACTGTGCCGCTATAGGGATTTAATTTCATTTCGAGCAGCCAATTCACCTTGAATCCATGTTTTTGGACTGTGGCAGGAAACCCATGCTGAAAACTCCACCCAGATTGGGATTTGAACCTGGAATCCCCAGCGCTGAGAGGAGAACATGCTAAACCACTACACCACCATGACACCGTCCAGTCTTTGAATTGCACTTTCATTACAGTTCTCATCAAAGCGGGTTTTATTCTCAACGGCGCCACCGACGGATCGGCCCCGGCTTTCTCCGGCCGAGCTGCTCCTGCCGCATGCGATCGGCCTGTTGCCATGGCAGCGCCGTGGATACGAGGAGGAGAGATGGCGGCAACCGTAGGAGCGAGGAGCGAGACTACTCATCTGCTGCTGTTACCATGGCGAGGACGGAGCCAGCTGGAAAAGCAGGACAGGCTGCAGAATTTAGTTCCACTCAGATGGAACATCGGGACACTTCTGAAGACACGTGTGCGTTGACGGAGACGTCACGGGGGAACCGGCAGCGCCCCACGGTGACTGTGGAACGTTACTACCGTTCATCAGGACGTACGGAACGCCGAGTGTGTTTACAGCCTCATTATAGAGACGTTCTGTTTGTAGACAGAACAGAACGTCCCTCAGGGACGGAGTAGAGTTTGAAAAGTTGGAGCGCAGGGTACTTTAGGGGCTGGGTGGAGTTTGCATGTTCTCCCCGTGTCCGCGTGGGTTTCCTCCGGGTTTTCCGGTTTCCTCCCACAGTCCAAAAACATGGTAAATTTAATTTAAAAAAATTTAAACTTTAAATTTAAAAACTTTAAACTGCCCCAGCGGCACGGTGGCTTAGTGGTTTAGTATGTTCTCCTCTCAGCACAAGGGATTCCCGGTTCGAATCCCCATCTGGGTGGAGTTTCCATGTTCTCCCCGTGTCTGTGTGGGTTTCCTCCGGGTTCTCCGGTTTCCTCCCACAGTCCAAAAACATGGATCAAGTCAATTAAGTTCTCCAAATTGCCCCATATAGAGTGTGTCTATGTGAGTTAGTGCGTCCAGTGATAGATTGCCCCCCTGTCCTGGGTGTATCTGCCCAGCACCCGAGACATTCTCCCCTGGATGGGCAAGGGGAACCCCCCCTCCCCTTGCGACCCTAATAGAAGATAAAGCGGAAGATAATGAATGAATAAATTGCCCCTATATGGTGTGTGTATGAAGCAGCACACTGGTTTAGTGGTTTAGCATGTTCTCCTCTCAGTGCCTGGATTCCCGGTTCGAATCCCAATCTGGGTGGAGCTTCCATGTTCTCCCCGTGTCCATGTGGGTTTTTACCGGTTTCCTTCCACGGTCCAAAAGCATAAATTCAAGGTAAATTTGCTACTTTAAGTTGCCCCTATATGGTGTGTATGAAGCAGCATAGTGGTTTAGCATGTTCTCCTCTCAGCGCTGGGGATCTAGGTTCGTATCCCAATCTGAGTGAAGTTTCCATGTTCTCCCCGTGTCAGCGTGGGTTTCCTCCAGGTTCACCATTTTCCTCCCACAGTCCAAAAACATGGATGAAGTTCAATTGTATTCTCCAAATTGCCCCATATAGAGTGTGTGTGTGTCCATAGATAGAGTGATAGATTGACCCCCTGGCCTAGGTGTATCTGACCAGCGCCCGAAACGTTCTCCCCTGGATGGGCATGGAGAACCCCCCCTCCACCACCCCCCGACCCTAGTAGAGGATAAAGTGGAAGATGATGGATGGAGTTTGTTTATTATTATCAGTCTGTACAGAAGGTCATTATGTATGACTCCATACTGGAGGTTTTTTGGGTTCTGCATGAATAATTAGAGTTGTGTAGTTGTTGTTTTAATTAAGACTTTAGAGAACACAGGTCAACTGTATCAGCAGAACCGAGAACCTTACAGAAGAAACATTATTTCTCAAACATGAACCACAGGTGCTGGTCTCTGGCTGCTGAGTCTAGACGGCTTTAGAAAAATGACTGCTCTGAATATGCCAGATTATGTACACACACAAACACACACACACACACACACACACACACACGCATATACACACTAAGTGGTGTTGGTAAGTTTGTGAGCCCCTAAACTTTATTAGATTTTTAAACAGGTTCCAGAAATAAAATAAAAAAACAAGACAAAAATATTAAACTTACTACATACCTGCCACCTACTTACCCATCCACCAATGTACCTACCAACCTGTTTGTCCACCTATCCACCAAGCTACCCACCCACCTACCTACTCGCCCACCTTTCCACCAAGCTACCCACCCACCCACCTACCTACCTACCCATTCACCAAAATATCCACCTACCTATCTACCTACTTGCCCACGTATTCACCAAGTTATCCACCCACCGACAAACCTACCTACTTATTCACTGACCTACCCATCCATCCACCTACCTTCCTATCTACCCATTCACCAACATATCCACCCACCCACCTACCTACCTACCTACTTGCCCATCCACCAATCTAGCCACCCATCCACCAACACACATACCTACCTACCCATTCACCAACATATCCACCCACCTACCTACCTACTTGCCCACCTACCCACCAAGCTACCTACCCATCCACCAACACACCTACATACCTACCCATTCACCAACATATCCACCCACTTACCTACCTACCTACTTGCCCACCTATCCACCAAGCTACCTACCCATCCACCAACACACCTACCTACCTACCCATTCACCAACATATCCACCCACCTACCTACCTACTTGCCCGCCTACCCACCAAGCTACCCACCCATCCATCAACACATCTACCTACCCATTCACCAACATATCCATCTACCTTCTTGCCCACCTATTCACCAAACTACCCACCCATCCACCAACACACCTACCCACCCATTCACCCACCTACCGACCCACCCAAACAGTTGTTAATGCTCTTTGGGATAAAACGATTGAGAAACCATGCACTAGCAGACATAGGCTTGTGGTTAAGGAACAAGCCTTGTGACCTGAAGGTCCACGGTTCAATTCCTGATCCTATCTAGTACTCTGAGTGATGTGCCCTTGGGCAAGACACCTAACCCCAATTGCCTCCTGGGTTCCGGCTCACTTCACTCAGTTTATTATGTGCAAAGAATTATTTTAAAGACTCTACAGACATATTAACACAGAGGTGTGAGTTAAGGTGACATACCATGTTTAAATCACTTCCGTTCCCTCCTGCCCCGGCTCTGTGTAAGTTCCATAATAACCCTGTTTTATTATTTTTCCTGTCGCCTGTGGCAAATTACAACCCTTAGTTTTACTCCAGGACTTGTCGACATAAAATAATTACACGCAGAACAGAAAATTTAATAAATAATAATTTGGGAACGGAGGGGAAGGCTTGTACATCTCATAGAATTGAGACTTTTATTAAATATCTGTATCAATTTGCAAACCGCTGATTACATTTTTATACTAAAATATATATATATATATGGGTGGCACGGTGGCTTCGTGGTTTGGCATGTTCTCTCAGCACTAGGGATTCCCGGTTCGAATGCCCATCTGGGTGGAGTTTCCATGTCCTTTCCGTGTCCGTGTGGGTTTCCTCCGGGTTCGCTGGTTTCCTCCCACAGTCCAAAAACATGGATCAAGTCAATTGAATTCTCCAAATTGCCCCATATAGAGTGTGTGTATGTGTGAGTATGTGCCCAGCGATGGATTGGCGCCCTGTCCTGGGTCTATCTGCCCAGCGCCCAAAACGTTCCCCCCCGGATGGGCATGAGGTACCCCCCCCCAATAGAGGATAAAGCGGAAGATAATGAATGAATATATATATATATATATATATATTCATTCATTCATTCATTCATTATCTCCCGCTTATCCTCTATTAGGGTCGTGGTGGGGTTCCCCATGCCCTTCCAGGGGAGAACGTCTCGGGCGCTGGGCAGATAGACCCAGGACAGGGCGCCAATCCATCGCTGGGCACATACTCACACATACACACACTCTATATGGGGCAATTTTAAGAATTCAATTAACTTGATCCATGTTTTTGGACTGTGGGAGGAAACCGGAGAACCCGGAGGAAACCCACGCAGACACGGGGAGAACATGGAAACTCCACCCAGATGGGGATTCGCACCGGGAATCCCCAGCGCTGAGAGGAGAACATGCTAAACCACTAAGCCACCATGCGGCCCTATATATATATATATATATATATATAAAACTAAGAAGGGGTTTAAAAATGGCTCTGATTCGGTCGAGTCTTGGAGACGTTCAGCTGTCAGTGAGCAAGTCCTCCGATTCTAATGAAATCATTACCCCCTGTGAGTCCCAATAGAAATGATGCGCCCGCTGCAAACCTGGATGAAGGTGTTTCAGGAGGCATTATGAAAAGGTTGCCATGGCGACCACCTCGTCTGAGCAGGCAGCATGCATTTTGAACCGAATCCAAAGTGACAAGCTCAATCTCTGGCGCTTCGGGCTGCTCAACCTGCTCTGACCCGACACGTGTAAGTCTTCCTTTAGTCCCATGCAGCCTCACGTTGCGTACAGTACAGAGTCACGCCTGGTTTTCGGGTTTTTTAGAGAAATGCGTTGCAAGAGAACGTCACAGAACACGAGCCTCGTTATTACACCGTTGGTACTCTATTAAGTAAGAGCAATTATTCTGGTAATCACAGAAATCAGCCTGAGGAGAACAACCGACTCATATTAGCTCATTTATCTCCACTTCATCCTCTACTAAGGGACCAGGGTCACAGGGGGGGGGTCTTTATGAACATACAGGGGAGAAGGTTTTAGGTGATGCATCTAAGACATGCACCAATCCATCGCTGGACACACACACTATATATGGGCAAATTAGGATTAAGGCAATTTACAGCAGCCAATTGACCTTGAATTCATGTTCTTACACTGTGGGAGGAAACCGAAGAATCTGAACAAAAACCCACGTGGACACGGGGAGAACATGGAAACTCCACCCAGGTCCGGATTCGAACCGGGAATCTCTAGTGCTGAGAGGAGAACATGCTAAATTACTAAGCCACCGTGCCGCCAACGCTGCCAAAACAACGCTGACCCATTGAAGCATGGCCTCCACTAGACCCCTGAAGGTGTCCTGTGGCATCCGGCACCAAGCCCTATCTATCCATCTCTCTCTCTCTCTCTCTCTCCCTCTCTCTCTCTCTCTCTCTCTCTCTATATATATATATATATATATATAGAGTGGTGCTTAATTTTTAGCATGTTCTCCTCTCAGTGCTGGAGATCCAGGTCCGAATCCCAATCTGGGTGGAGTTTCCATATTCTCCCCGTGTCCGCGTGGGCTTCCTCCGGGTTCTCCGGTTTCCTCCCACAGTCCAAAAACATGAATCAAGGTTCTTCAAATTGCCCCATATACAGTGTGTCTGTATGTGTCTAGTGATAGATTGCCCCCCCCCCCGTCCTGGGTGTATCTGCCCAGCACCCAAAACGTTTTCACCTGGGTCTGCATGGGGACCCCCCCCCCCTTGCGCATGACCCTAGTAGAGGATAAAGTGGAAGATAATGGATGGATGGATGTAATATTTTAATTTTACATTTTTAATATCCAACAGAGGACGGCACGGCGACTTAGTGGTTTAGCATGTTCTCCTCTCAGCACTAGGGAACACCAGAGTTACTAATTTTAGTAATAAAATCAGGAGTAATAATAACAATTATGATAATAACAATGGGCGGCATGGTGGCTTAGTGGTTTAGCATGTTCTCCTCCTCTTAGCTCTAGAGATTCCAGGTTCAAATCTCAATCTGGGTGGAGTTTCCATGTTCTCCCCGTGTCCACATGGGTTTCCTCCAGGTTCTCCGGGTTCCTCCCACAGTCCAAAAACATGGATCAAGGTCAATTGAGTTCTCCAAATTGCCCCATATAGGGTGTGTTTGTGTGAGTGAGTGTGTGCCCAGTGATAGTGTGTGCCCCCCTGTCCTGGGTGTATCTGCCCAGCGCCCGAAACGTTCTCCCCTGGAAGATGTTGTTTAGGGTCAAAACTGGGTCCATGAAACAGAATTTCGTTCTCGTCTCATGTTACCACATGTGATGTATTGATGACAATAGTCTCCCTAAATTCTGGAATCCTTTAACGTTTCCCCCCGACACTCAGCGAGGAGCACGGATTTCAGTAAAAGCTGTAGAGCGCTCCACCGTCTGTTTTTCATCTGTACCTGAGCCTCGCGTAGCTGTTTAACACGGAGCTAGTGTCTCTTTAATTAATACACACAAAGTGACATTAACTTCAAAGCTGAGACTGGCTGCTGCCACACAGAGCCGCACGGAACTACAAACACGGGCAGGCTTTCATGCTTTATATAACCACGCAGGGTTCAGAGGAGGGAGCGCCGCCAGACGGAACAGCCTGGGAGCCATCGGCCTGCCACCGTGTGACCACGGTTACCATGTGAGACCATGACCATGTGAGACGGCCATCCATCCATCCATCGCTGGACACACTTACACACAGACACACATGCTATAAAGGGGGCAATTTACCTTAAATCTATCCATCCATCCATTATCTTCTGCTTTATCCTCTATTAGGGTTGCGGGGGGTTTCCTATACCCATCCAGGGGAGAACATTTCGGGCGCTGGGCAGATACACCCAGGACGCTGGGCACACACTCACGCACACAAACACACTCTATATGGGGCAATTTGGAGAACTCAATTGACCTTGATCCATGTTTTTGGACTGTGGGAGGAAACCGGAGAACCCGGAGGAAACCCACGTGGACACGAGGAGAACATGGAAACTCCACCCAGATTGGGATTCAAACCTGGATCCCGAGCACAACATTTTAATTATTATTATTATTATTATTAAAAACCTCAGATTGGGCGGCACGGTGACTTAGTGATTGGCATGTTCTCCTCTCAGCGCTAGGGATTCCCGGTTCCAATCCCAATCTGGGTGTTTCTATGTTCTCCCCGTGTCCACATGGGTTTCCTACGGGTCTCCTGGGTTACCTCCACAGTCTAAGCACATGGATCAAGGTCAAATAAATCCCCCAAATTGCCCCATATAGAGTGTGTGTGTGAGTAAGTGAGTGTGCGCCCAGTGATAGATTGGCGCCCTGTCCTGGGTGTATCTGCCCATCGCATCGATGGGCATGGAGGACCCCCCCCCCCCATGACCCTAGTAGAGGATAAAGCAGAAGATGATGGATGGATGGATGGAAAACCTGGGATTTACTTATTAATTATTAATAAGTGAGACTAATTAACCCGCAAATATCAAACGGGCTGCAGAACCGCGGTGACGGGTTTCAGACCACGCTCATCAGCGCAGGAGGTTCCACGCGTCTCGCTAGAACATCAGCACTTGCGTATGAACAGAAACAGAAGTGCTGCTTCAGACGAAGCAGATGTTCTGAGCCTGATATGAGCTCTTTAATGTCTCTCTCTCTCTCTCGCTCGTTCCCTCGCCCTCGTCCCAGCCCTTTCCGCTGTTCTAACACAACTACGCAGCACGGCAGACATGTTCCGAGACGAACGATGCTTCAGAGAGGAGAACCTGCTGTCTATCCTCTATCTCTGCTGTTCAGCATCTCATTACAGCCCTGCAACCGAAACAGCCTCGTTCCACCTCAATCAGCCTTTCAGCTCAGGAACAGGTGTGAGGGGTGAGTCTGAGGGTGCTAACATGTCTGAACGTGTTCCCCTGTTTATATTATTAGAACAGTTCTTTAATAAATAATAAATCAAATGGAGGAAACGAAAAGTGGTGACTGAAGGATCGAAAATCCATCCATCCATTATCTTCTGCTTTATCCTCCATTAGGGTCACGGATGCCCATCCAGGGCATTTCGGGCGCTGGGCAGATACACCCAGGACAGGGGGGCAATCTATCAATGGGCGTACACAGACAAACTAAATGGGGCAATATCGAGAATTCATTTGATCTTGATCCATGTTTTTGGACTGTGGGAGGAAACCGGAGAACCCGGCGGAAACCCACATGGACACGGGGAGAACATGGAAACTCCGCCCAGATTGGGATTCGAACCGGGAATCCCTAGCGCTGAGAGGAGAACATGCTAAACACTGTGCCGCCCTTAATTTTAAAATGTCAAATAAAATGTAGGGCGGCACGGTGGCTTAGTGGTTTAGCATGTTCTCCTCTCAGCTCTAGGGATTCCCGGTTCGAATCCAAATCTGGGTGTTTCCATGTTCTCCCCGTGTCCGCATTGGTTTTTGTTCAGGCTCTTCGGTTTCTTCCCACAGTGTAAGAACATGAATTTAAGGTCAATTGGCTGCTGTAAATTGCCCCTATATAGTGTGTGTCCAGCGATGGATTGGTGCCCTGTCTTCTGCCAGATGTATACCCCGTGCCTGCGTGGGTTTCCTCCGTTTCCTCCCACAGTCCAAAAACATGGATCAAGGTCAATTGAATCCTCCAAATAGAGAGTGTGCATGTGTGAGTGAGTGTGTGTCCAGCGATAGATTGCCCCCCCTGTCCTGGGTGGATCTGCCCAGCGCCCAAAAAATTCTCCCCTGGATGGGCATGGGGAACCCCCCCCCCCCTTGTAGAGTGGGTTTCCTCCGGGTTCTCCGGTTTCCTCCCACAATCCAAAATGTGCCAATCCATCACTGGGCACACACTCAATTACGCACACATACTCACAATATAGGGGCAATTAAGAGCAGCCAATTCACCTTGAATCCACGTTTTTGGACTGTGGACATGGGGAGAACATGGAAAATCTACCCGGACTGTGGACGCGCAGACCCGGGATTCGAACCTGGATCCCCAGCACTGAGAGGTGGAGGTGCTCAGGCACTCCCGTCCGTCTGTTCTTATTCCAGCTGTTATAAGCACTGCTCTACTCACGTAGGATTCGTCCTCCATAGTTCCAGGGTCCTGGGTTCCAGATGTGTGGGTACTTTAAGGTCCACTTGCGTCTGTATATATTACACCTTGCTTTGCGCTCGGTTCTCAAATCACCTTTAATGTGGAATGGATTTTAGGAATCTGCAATTAATACATGTTTATTCAGTCTAATTCTTTCAAACGTTCCTCAGATCCGCAGCTGGGATCGGAGTCCAGAAAATTCTGTCTGTTTGGACGTCTTCTGAGTCTGGAACGAAATTAGACGTAACTCAGGCAACATGTCGGAGAACCGAGCCGGAATTCTGAACAACCTTCAGTTTTAATTACTTCCATCCATCCATTGTCTTCCGCTTCATCCTCTACTAGGGTGGGGGGGGGGCATCCAGAGGAGGACGTTTCGGGCGCTGGGCAGATACACCCAGGACAGGGGGCAATCTACCGCTGGGCACACACTCACTCACACAAACACACTCTATATGGGGCAATATTTAGAATTCAATTGACCTTGATACATGTTTTTTGGACTGTGGGAGGAAACCGGAGAACCCAGAGGAAACCCACGCGGACATGGGGAGAACATGGAAACTCCACCCAGATGGGGATTCGAACCGGGAATTCCTAGTGCTAAGAGGAGAACATGCTAAACTCTAAGCCACCATGCCGCCCTACATTTCTAATTACTTCTTGCAGAAGTGGTATGAGGAACCACGCCGTTCCATAAAGCACAGCTGCACTACTATATCACAGAGTGTTCTCTGTGCTTTATTATACAGAACACGCCCCAAAGTTTGGACACGCCCCCTTTCTTCACTTACCATATAGATGGAGTTTGTAGTTCTACATTTCCAGACTGTAGTCCATCTGTGTTCTTTGTTCTTGTTAGTCCCCTGATCCATCGCTGGAAACACACATACTCACTATGTAGGGGCAATTTAGAGCCGCTAATTCACCTTGAGGGCGGCATGGTGGCTTAGTGGTTAGCACGTTTGCCTCTCAGCAATTAGATTTCCCGGTTCGAATCCCAATCTGGGTGGAGTTTCCATGTTCTCCCCGTGTCCGCGTGGGTTTCCTCCAGGTTCTCCGGTTTCCTCCCACAGTCCAAAAACATGGATCAAGTCAATTGAATTCTCCAAATTGCCCCATATAGAGTGTGTCTGTGTGTGTTCCCAGTGATAGATTGCCCCCCTGTCCTGGGTGTATCTGACCAGCACCCGAAACGTTCTCCCCTGGATGGGCATGGGAAACCCTCCCCCCCCGACCCTAGTAGAGGATAAAGCAGAAGATCATGAATAATAATAATTCACCTTGAATCCAAGTTTTTGCACTGTGGACATGCGGAAATAGGTAGAACATGGAAACTCTACCCAGATTGTGAACACGCAGACACAGGATTCGAACCTGGATCCCCAGCACTGAGAGGTGCAGGTGCTGACCACCACGGCTGTGTTCTTTGTTGTTAGTACCCTGTTGGTTCTCTGTTGGTCAGCAGCATCACAGAACAGGTATCATTTGGGTGGTGGATTGTTTCTTGTTAGTTCTGCAGTGACACTGATGTGGTGAGGGGGTTTTAGTGCAGCAGTGCTGCTGGAGGTTCATTTCTCCACCTCAGTCACACTGCTGGGATAGGACTAAATTAAATTAAAAATTGGGTCATTTAGCAGACGCTTTTATCCAAAGCGACTTACAAGGTGAGCACAGGGTCAATCACAACATCCCTGGAGCAATGAGGGTTAAGGGTCTTGCTCAAGGACCCACACTGGCAACTTCAGTGGACCTGGGATTTGAACCCCCAACCTTCAGATTGATAGCCCAAGACCCTAACCACTGAGCTAACCCGCCCCTCTAATGCCCCCACCCAATAACCCCTGCTCTGTGGTGCTACTACTGGGGTTCTGACCATTAGAACAGAGTAAAGGGGACGTACACAGTATGTACTGTAGAACAAACAGATGGACTACAGTCTGCAATTGGAGAACTACAAAGTCCATCTGCACAGGAAGTGGAACTGAGGACTTGAACATTTTGGGCGCTGGGCATATGCCCACACACACTATATAGGAGCAGCCAATTCACCTTGAATCCATGTTTGTGGACTGTGGGAGGAAACCGGAGAACCCGGGGAGAACATGGAAACTCCACCGAGATCGAGATTCAAATCTGGATCCCCAGCGCTGAGAGGAGAACATGCTAAACCACTACAGCATGCTGTCCCCTATTTCTCAACCTCAGTGACACTGCTGGGATAGGACTAATGCCCCCACCCAATAACCCCTGCTCTGTGGTGGTACTATTGGGGTTCTGACCATTAGAACAGAGTAAAGGGGACGTACACAGTATGTACTGTAGAACAAACAGATGGACTACAGTCTGCAATTGGAGAACTACAAAGTCCATCTGCACAGGAGGTGGAGAGGAAAGGGGGCGTGGCCAAACTTTGTGAAAGTCCAGAGTTAGAGTTAGCCTTTAACCCTTCCAACTTTAAAGGAGCTGGTGGCCGACCCTGCCCCCCGACCCCGTGACATCAACGCATTTGCACAATGACGTAATGTAAGGTGGAGGACCTTACGGGGGGGAAGGGGGGGGGGAGGAGAACCATTTAACCTCCATCACCAACAGCTCTTTCGATGGCCGATGCAGATTCCTTTTTGAAGATCAGACAGAAGTCATTACGCGATGCAGACGGCGCGCCTCCCCAACCGAGGAACCGGCAGCCTCCTCTAATGGGAGACGAAATCGCCGGACGACTCCGCTCTCGCCCCAGATCGCTAAGAATAATGAATTCCAGCTCGGCTCTCGGCGCAGATATGTAGACTTAACGAGGAGGAACAGGTGTGCGGGGATAGGAGCCACTGTTCACATTTGCGAAATGTCAAC
>JAFMOD010000803.1:52335-56329 GCA_019802435.1 Corydoras maculifer | reverse complement strand
CATTTGGGTGGTGGATTGTTTCTTGTCAGTTCTGCAGTGACACTGATGTGGTGAGGGGGTTTTAGTGCAGCAGTGCTGCTGGAGGTTCATTTCTCCACCTCAGTGACACTGCTGGGATAGGACTAATGCCCCCACCCAATAACCCCTGCTCTGTGGTGGTACTATTGGGGTTCTGACCATTAGAACAGAGTAAAGGGGACGTACACAGTATGTACTGTAGAACAAACAGATGGACTACAATCTGCAATTGGAGAACTACAAAGTCCATCTGCACAGGACGTGAAACTGAGAACGTGGAGGGGGCGTGGTCAAACTTTTAACATTAGAACAGAGTAAAGGGGACGTACACAGTATCATTTGGGTGGTGGATAAATTATTGTGCTGTTGTTTCATTGAAACACACACATACAAAAAACTTTGGCCACGCTCCCTTTCTGCTCCACTTATGGTCCATGTTCTCAGTTCCACTTCCTGTGCAGATGGACTTTGTAGTTCTCCAATTGCAGACTGTAGTCCATCTGTTTGTTCTACAGTACATACTGTGTACGTCCCCTTTACTCTGGGGTCCTGACCCTTAGAGAACAGAAAAGCAGGAAGGGGGTGTGTCTATTTTGACTGATACCTTGGGTGGTAGATCAATCTGTGTGATGTCGACATGGTGTTGGTGTGGGTTGTTGATCTGATTCTGATGATGCTGGAGGTTTTTAACATCTGTGTCACTGCTGAGCGGTGTGTGTGTGTGTCTGTGTGTGTGTGTGTGTGTAAAGAGTAGGGGTTGTATCAGACTGAGCATCCTGTGTGATTGAAACCGGGTGGGTGTGGTTGTTCAGTGGTTAAGGTGTTAAGCCATCAACCTCAAGGTTGAGGGGTTCAAAGCCAATGTAGGCTCTTCAACAAGGCTCTTGACCCTCATTGCTCAAGGGATGCTCTTTAATGGCTGACCCTGTGCGTTGACCCCCATCCATCTATCCATCCATTATTTTCCACTTTATCCTATATTAGGGTCGCGGGGGGGGTTCCCCATGCCCATCCAGGGGAGATCGTTTCGGGCGCTGGGCAGATACACCCAGGATAAGACGCCAATCTATCACTGGGCACACACTCACTCACACAGACACACTCTATATGGCGCAATTTCCAGAACTCAAATGACCTAGATCAATTTTGGAGGAAACCAGAGAACCCGGAGGAAACCCACACAGACACGGGGAGAACATGGAAACTCCACCCAAATTGGGATTTGATCCGGGAATCCCCAGCGCTGAGAGGACAACATGCTAAACACTAAGCCACCGTGCCGACCGGACCCCAACCATCAAGTGCAAAAACATATAAATATATAAAAATGACAAAATATGTGTGTTTTCCTCAATGTAGCGCCCCCTAATGGCATAAAACAGGACGAAAAAAAACAGACCCTTGGACAAAATGTCCTTACATTATGTACAGAGCGAGGCCTCATTCAGTGTTAGGTTGGTGGATCCGTCCCTTTTTGTGTCTGTGGTTGTCATGGTAACAGTTTTGTAGCTGTTAAATAAATGTAAATCAGAACCCTAAGGATCCTGACCATAGCGTCCACTCAGGTCATGGAAATGTCCTCGAACGTCCCCCCAGCCTGTCTTTCTCTGTCCTTCTGATAAGTTGAAGCTGCCCTTTCGTGTCCTGTGTTGTCTCGATTTAGGCCCTGTGGTTGCGTTTGACCCATTTCGGATGCTTAAAGCGAACATTCATGATGTGGTCGGGCTTCTCCTGCTCTTTCCACTCGGTTTGCTCCGTCACCGCTGGGCTGGTGCGCTGGGTTCAGGCATCCAGTTAAAAATAAAAGAGGCTGAGAGTCTCCATGCAAATACTCCCCCCACCCCCCCAAAAATCTATTTAATTATATTTGTGTAATGGGATCGTCCTACCGTTCCATTACTTGTGTACAGACACTTTCCAAAAACCTTTGATCTTTATTGCAGTTTATTGCAAAAGCTATTTTAATTCGACGAATTGTTGATTTCGTACGAAGCCAAAAGCCCTCACTGACCCCGTCGTGCACCCTGCTGAACTCATGATGTTGTTCTGTTGTAGCATGACTTGCCATGACTGCTGGTGCAGACTGGAATTCAGGGACCAGGCAGCATCAGATTCCTAACCAGCAGCACCCACCATCCCAGGATTGCGTTCTGCGGGCGGAGACACCATCTGATCCACACGGGGGCAGCACTAGGTGAGGTGTGGTTGCGTTGCTAATGAGGGTTTATTGCAAATTAATGTTTTATGTCGATACCATAGCTGTATACTGTAGATGACCCTGTAGTGGGGTCGTGGGGGGAGGGGGTGAACGTTTCGGGAGCTGATGAGATACACCCAGGACAGGGCCGCCAGTCTATCGCTGGGCACACACTCACTCACACAGACACACTCTATATGGGGCAATTTGTAGAATTCAATTGACCTTGATCCATGTTTTTGGACTGTGGGAGGAAACCGGAGAACCCGGAGGAAACCCACACGGGGAGGACATGGAAACTCCACCCAGATGGGGATTCGAACTAGGAATCCCCAGCGCTGAGAGGAGAACATGCTTAACCACTAAGCCACCGTGCCACCCCTTAGTTCTTCCATCCATTATCTTCTGCTTTATCCTCTATTAGGGTCATGGGGGGTACCCCATGCCCATCCAGGCGAGAACATTTCGGCCGCTGGGAAGATACACCTAGGACAGGAGGGCAATCTATCACTGGGCATACACTCACTCACCCAGACACACACTATATGGGGCAATTTGGAGAATTCATTTGACCTTGATCCATGTTTTTGGAGGAAACCGGAGAACCTGGAGGAAAGCCATGCGGACACGGTGAGAACATGGAAACTCCACCCAGATTGGGATTCGAACCTGGAATCACTAGTGCTGAGAGGAGAACATGCTAAACCACTAAGCCACCATGCCCCCCGCCCCATTATAATATTTTTTTTATTATAGTGAGTGCAAAAAAAGCCTTGTTTTATTTTGTTTCTTAAAGATTTGGAACGTCATTCCACCCTTTAGCACCAGGGGGAGGTTAAAGATCCACAGATTGTGCCACAGATAGACCAGCGTCAGGGCCTTGTACTGAACGCAGGAAGCCAATGGAGACGGGTCGGTTAGTTGACGTTTAAATCTGGATTAAACTAGCTGCTGGGTGTGATGTCATGCAGTAACCATTTTAACAAGCCGAGGTGTCCGTGACCCGTAACGCAGTGTGCTGTAATAAATACTGTACTGTGTACCTGCTTCATTCCACTGCGCTGTACGTCTGTAATCAGAAGACAAGCCAACCCTTCATTAAACACCAGAGCTACCATTTAAAACACAAGCAGGACATTAAGCTAAACATTCAGCAAGTCCCATGTTTTTCTCTTCTGGTGGAATTCCGTAGTTTAAAGACCGACAGTTCCATTAAAATCCAATTTATTAAAGGAACTTTGCCGGGAAATAACCTTAATACAGTAACCAGCAGAAACTCCCCTGTTTAACTACAGTATGTTCCATTCACGGGCGGCACGGTGGCTTAGTGGTTTAGCATGTTCTCCTCTCAGCTACAGGGATTCCGGGTTCGAATCCCAATCTGGGTGGAATTTCCATGTTCTCGTGTCCACGTGGGTTTCCTCCGGGTTCTCCGGTTTCCTCCCACAGTCCAAAAACATGGACCAAGGTCAGTTGAATTCTCCAAATTGCCCCATTTAGAGTGTGTTTGTGTGTGTGACTGTGTGTCCAGTGATAGATTGGAGCCCTGTCCTGGGTGTATCTGCCCAGCGCCCGAAACTTGGGCATAAGGAACCCCCCTGCAACCCGAACAGAGGATAAAGCGGAAGAAAATGGATGGATGTTCCATCTACGGGCAGCACGGTGGCTTAGTGGTTTAGCATGTTCTCCTCTCAGCTCTAGAGATTCCCGGTTCGAATCCCAGTCTGGGTGGAGTTTCCATGTTCTCCACGTGTCTGCATGGGTTTCCTCCGGGTTCTC
>JAFMOD010000803.1:42335-47335 GCA_019802435.1 Corydoras maculifer | reverse complement strand
TTGCATCATGCCAAGGTAAAGCTGAACCTCAAGGCCGTTTGAATCTCTTGTGTCTTGAAGATTTATTGTGTTTTATTTTTTATTTATTTGAGTGCTGCTTGTTAATGTGCACCGCTATGCAGCAGTCACTACCAGCCTCTGCTACGGTACATTACACTAATCCAGACTCATCTTCCGTTTTAAAAAGCCACTTGAGGTAAAGTATAGTGTGCGAGTGTAATAATTATTACAATGCTCTTGTATGAAATAATTAATGTACACGTCCTAACATTTTATACAGTTTGAAAAATGCAGAGCAGGGAATTCGGGACTGTTCCTCTTTACGTAACTTCCAGATTACTCCACATCCTTAATCCCTTAAAAATTGGGCAGGTTTGATTTACCCCCCACCCCCGCAGCCCTCTTCAGGTTTATTAAAAGCTTTAGAACAGGAGACAGGAGTCAGATGTTAGTTGGTGCAGTGCATATGACTGAGCTGTATGTATTATAAATGCACACCCCGCTTCCTCACTCCTATTGGCTCAGGCTGCTCTGCACACCTCTCTCTCTCTCTCTCTCTCTCTCTCTTTCGGCATCAATGACGTAGTTGGTGGGACGGCACTTTGAGTGCTTAGCACTGGCTAAAGAGAAGGTAAGAAGCTGTGATGTGCCATGCCTGTGCATTTACTTACTGCCTGTGTCATGATGGTCATGTGGTTGAGCATTCACATGCATCTCTGTGTGTGTATATATTGTGTGTGTGTATATATATATATTTGTGTGTGTGTATATTTGTGTTTGTGTGTGAGACCTTGAACGTATAGCCTCATGCATCAGTGGACATTTCATTAGTGATGCAGATGTACGTTTCTGTGTGTGTACATGTGTTAAACCTTTTCACTCTCTGCTGCAGTGCAGTGCAGTGTTGTGCTGTTCCATTTCTCCCCCTCTGCACCCTAGAGAGCTTCATTACATTTTTCATGACTTTCAGTGAACAGCAGTCCTGTCAAACCGTTAATTATTTTCTGAATGTCTTATAGGTGTGCGTGTATATATATGTGTGTGTATATGTATGTGTATATATATATATATATATATATATATATATATATATATATATATATATATATATATATATATATATATATATATATGTGTGTGTGTGTGTGTGTGTGTGTGTATATGTATGTATATATATATATATATATATATATATATAGTACATACAGCTATTGCCAGAGCAATGTAATTAAGGCAACACCTCGATTACTAGAGGAGCCTTTGGTGGTTGTGTTACATCCATCCTTTCATTATCTAGGGTAATAGGGGGGGGTGTTCCCCATGCCCATCCAGATTGGGATTCGAACCGGGAATCCCCAGCGCTAAGAGACGAACGTGCTGAACACTAAAACACCTATCAGCCCTTAATTTTAAATCATGTACTTCCCAATGAAGCTGTTGTTTATAAACTGTGTTCTGTTTTTTGGCCACTAGAGGGCTGTTAGAGTATCCGGTTACTTAGCAATATTCGCTTTAAAAACCAGATTAGATGATGTTGATTATTAATTATAAAAATATAAAAAAAAAGGAAATTTTTGCAAATTATTAAAGATTTTTAGTAAAGGTTTTAGTAAATGCAGTTATGAATCAATCCTTGGTTCTTATGATCGTGTGTTTGTAACCGTTTTATAAAAGCAAAAAGCAATAAGACACGAGGTTGTCTTGTAGGAACCTAACAACACCTCTTTTCTGTGATTTTATATGAGGCCACGTCCTTTCATGCCTTATTGTTTTATTATTGTACATCACCGCTCGCTCCGCCTTAATCATCCCCCACCCCCCCAGCATCGCCACACTCCTGCATCACATGGTCTCTCACTGTTTCTCACCCTTTTTCATGTTTGTAAAGTGAAAAGTGATAAGAAAGTGATGTGTCCTCCACATTTAATCTATCCATGCAGTGCACACACATTCCCAGAGCGATGGGCAGCCTTGAATACGGCGCCTGGGCAGCAATTGGTGTTAGGTGCCTTGCCCAAGGGCACTTCAGCCATAGTACCTGAAGGAACCGGGTTCGAACCGGGGACCATCAGGTCACAAGGTCACAGGTCACACAATCTGTACAGCCATGTACAGATGGTTTCTGTACATCTGTACATGGCTGTCCTACACTGTTGTTACTGCCTGGCCGCTCAAGGAGGATGAGTCTCCCACTGAGTCTTGGTCCTCCCAAGGTTTCTTCCTTAAATAACAACATAACAGGGAGTTTTGTCTTGCCGCTGTCGCTTCGGCTTGCTCTTGGGGGGTTTAAAGGCTTTTCATTCAGTAAAGCTGCTTTGTGACACTGTACTGTTGTAAAAAGCGCTATAGAAATAAATTACTTGAACTTGTTTCTTAACCACAAGCCCATGACGGCCCTTATATAAATCTCTGTAGGTCAGGAGACAGTGTGTCGCCTCATACTTTTTTTTAAAAGCCCCGTGTCTTGACCTCTTGCCCTCGTCCTGCAGGATTCTGAGGGCGTGGAAATTATGTTAGGCGTTTGCGCCAGCGGCCTCCTGATCTACCGAGACCGCCTGCGCATAAATCGCTTCGCCTGGCCCAAAATCCTCAAGATCTCCTACAAGAGGAACAACTTCTACATTAAGATCCGACCCGGAGAGGTTCGTGGCTTAGTGTGTCGTCCGAAAGTCGTGTTTCGTGAAAAATGGGAAAGGAAATGAGGATGTGGTTTGTGCCGCAGTTCGAGCCGTTCGAGAGCACCATCGGTTTCAAACTTCCGAATCACAAATCGGCCAAGAGGCTGTGGAAGGTGTGTGTGGAGCATCATACATTCTTCAGGTAAGAGCAAAGTTAAGAAACATTACCACGTTTAATATTAATGACCGCTGACAAGAATGTATACATAATACAGTACAGTCAAAAGTTTGGACACGCCTCCTTTTTACTCCATCCACTATTTGCTCCACTTATCATATAGATGGTCTTTGTAGTTCTACAATTCCAGACTGTAGTCCATCTGTGTTCTTTGTTGTTGTTAGTCCCCTGTTGGTTCTGTGTTCTCTGTTGGTCAGGAGCATCACGAACAGGTATCATTTGGGTGGTGGATTGTTTTTTGTCAGTTCTGCAGTGACACTGATGTGGTGAGGGGGTTTTAGTGCAGCAGTGCTGCTGGAGGTTCATTTCTCCACCTCAGTGACACTGCTGGGATAGGACTAATGCCCCCACCCAATAACCCCTGCTCTGTGGTGGTACTATTGGGGTCCTGACCACTTTGATAAAATACTTGTCCCTTTTTGGTTTTTCATTTCCAGGGCTTGTGATGACATTTCCTATAAAGTGTGTGTGTGTATATATATATATATATATATATACTGTTCCCCATCCAGGGGAGAACGTCTCGGGCGCTGGGCAGATAGACCCAGGACATGGGGGCAATCTATCACTGGGCACACACTCACTCACTCACACAAACACACTCTATATGGGGCAATTTGAAGAACTCGATTGACTTAATCCATGTTTTTGGACTGTGGGAGGAAACCGGAGAACCCGGAGGAAACCCACATGGACATGGGGAGAACATGGAAACTCCACCCAGATTGGGATTCGAACCTGGAATCCCTAGTGCTGAAAGGAGAACATGCTAAACCACTGTGCCGCCTGTTTTTTTATATATATATATGTGTGTGTGTATGTATATATATATATATATATATATATNTACATCAGCGACCTCCGATTCGCTCCCAACCAGACCAAAGAACTGGAGGAGAAAGTCATAGACCTCCATCGCAGCTACAAGTGAGCATAACTCCTCCTCCACCTAAATTTAAATAACAAATGTTTACTATTAAAGCCTAAAAGTATGTGAACCTCTGCCCACTGAGCGTGACATCAACGCATTTATTACGTTGTCCACACTTTTATAAGTGACTTCTACAAATAATTATTTGGATCGTTTTTAATCATGATTAATTACAAAAATGATTAAAGGTCTTTTCCCTTCTGCAGAGTGATGCACTGTGTTTGTTTGCACCGTGGTACTTTCCACAGCGGCGGTACATATTGTACGTTTCCCTAAATAAATAATCCTCTCATTCATTGGTGGATGAATGCAGTCCAGATGAATAACTGTACACATTAAGTCACAGTGATGTGTCCATGTCCCAATCAGGACTTCAGTGCTTTAGAGTCTATCATAGCTTTCTATAGACTGTAAACACAATACTCACAGTTAGAGACACTTCCACTGAACTGTGTGTGAGAGGGTGTGCATATATATGTATGTGTGGATATAAATATATACACACACATATGCATATATAATTTTAGGTATAAAATATATATAGAAAAAATTTAGGGCGACACGGTGGCTTAGTGTTTAGCACGTGTCTCCTCTCAGCACTAGGGATTCCCAGTTCAAATTCCAGTCTGGGTGGAGTTTCCATGTTCTCTCCGTGTCCATGTGGGTTTCCTTCGGGTTCTCCGGTTTTCTCTCACAGTCCAAAAACATGGATCAAGGTCAATTGAATTCTCCAAATTGCCCCATATAGAGTGTGTCTGTGTAAGTGTGTATCCAGTGATAGTTTAGTGCCCTGTCCTGGGTGTATCTGCCCAGCGCCGAAAACGTTCTCCCCTGTATGCATGGGGAACCCCCCCCGCAACCCTAACAGAGGATAAAGCTGAGGATAACGGATATATGTATGTGTGTGTGTGTGTGTCTGTATGTATGTGTGTGTACATGTATGTATGTATGTATGTATATATATATATATATATATATATATATATATATATAAATTCATTCATTCATTATCTTCCGCTTATCCTCTATTAGGGTCGCGGTGGGGTTCCCCATGCCCATCCAGGGGAGAACGTCTCGGGCGCTGGGCAGATAGACCCAGGACAGGGCGCCAATCCATCGCTGGGCACACACTCACTCACACATACACACTCTAAATTGGGCAATTTTTGAGAATTCAATTAACTTGATCCATGTTTTTGGACTGTGGGAGGAA
>JAFMOD010000803.1:31588-40395 GCA_019802435.1 Corydoras maculifer | reverse complement strand
TCCGGGTTCTCCGGTTTCCTCCCACAGTCCAAAAACATGGATCAAGTTAATTGAATTCTCAAAAATTGCCCAATTTAGAGTGTGTATGTGTGAGTGAGTGTGTGCCCAGCGATGGATTGGCGCCCTGTCCTGGGTCTATCTGCCCAGCGCCCGAGACGTTCTCCCCTGGATGGGCATGGGGAACCCCACCGCGACCCTAATAGAGGATAAGCGGAAGATAATGAATGAATGAATATATATATATATATATATATATATACATACACACACAGGCATTTTATATATAAGAAACCAAACAAAACAACTACATAAATATAAATTTCCTCTGTGTATAACAGCACTAACCACTCTCTCCACCCCTCACTGTGTTGCTGCTGGAACCGTTTTTTTTTTTTTTTTTTACTAGTGGGTAAATTAAATGGGCAAAATAAATTTATGATGATGGTTTTCAAAGAAAATAACCCTATTTATAAACTGCACTGCCATCACGACTTCAGCGGTCTGTTATGTGCTTCTGATTGGTTGGATTGATGGTCGCTGTTCTCTCTCCAGACTGGTGTCTCCTGAGGCCCCTCCAAAGAAGTTCCTCACATTAGGCTCCAAGTTCCGCTACAGTGGAAGAACACAAACACAGACGCGCAGTGCCAGTTCTCAGATCTCTCGGCCAGCTCCACACTTTCAGCGCTCCACCAGCAAAAGGCTCCACAGCACAACGCGCAGTCTGGACGGAGGTAGGAGACAGTGGGTGGTGGTGGTGGTGGTGGTGG
Source organism: Corydoras maculifer (assembly GCA_019802435.1). NCBI lineage: Eukaryota > Metazoa > Chordata > Actinopteri > Siluriformes > Callichthyidae > Corydoras > Corydoras maculifer. The sequence continues at coordinate 39,628 of JAFMOD010000803.1, read as the reverse complement.
TGGTGTTGGGGGCTTTGATTTCTTTGCGGTATAATACAGAATGTATTTCTGACGTCGCTTACTAAATTGTAGGCACTATTACAAATTTGACAGGGTGCCAATCCATTGCTGGACACACACACACACACACACACACACACACACACACTGTATAGGGGTTTCATGGGCTAGGCAGATACACCCAGGACAGGGGGGCAATCTATTGCTGGGCACACACTCACTCACACATACGCACTCTTTATGGGGCAATTTGGAGAATTCCATGTTTTTGGACTGTGGGAGGAAACCGGAGAACCCGGAGGAAACCCACGCGGACACGGAGAGAACATGGACACTCCACCCAGATTTGGATTCGAACCTAGATCCCCAACGCTGAGTGGAGAACATGCTAAACACTACACCACTGTGCCGCCACATTTTGAAATATCCATCCGTTATCTTCCGCTTTATCTCTACTATGGTCCTGGGAGGGGGGGGGCGCGTTCCCCATGCCCATCCAGGGAAGAATGTTTCAGGCGCTGGGCAGTTACACCCAGAACAGGGGCGGGCAATCTATCACTGGGCACACACTCACTCACACAGACACACTCTATATGGGGCAATTTGGAGAATACAGTTAACCTTGATCCATGTTTTTGGACTGTGGGAGGAAACCGGAGAACCCGGAGGAAACCCACGCAGACACGGGGAGGACATGGAAACTCCACCCAGATTGGGATTTGAACCTGGATCCCCAGCTCTGAGAGGAGAACATGCTAATCACCATACCACTGTTCCACCCCATTTGAAATATAAAGATCTAAATTTTAAATAGATGTGCTAAATCGTCCCCCCCCCCCTCTCCCCCGCACCCTCACAGATTACCAGATATCCCCAGCGGCTGCCGCCATGGCCAATAGTGAGAGCTTAATAATGGAGTCTTGTTCCACCACGGCATCAGAGAGCATCATCACTACAGTCACACCAGAGAAAAAGGTGGAGGAAGTCCATGACGAAGACGACGAGACCACGGAACCAACAGAGACAGAACCTGATTCTTCAGCACATGATACCAAGGTAACACTAGTTAACATATGCGTCGTCTTTAAGTTTATACCTCTTCTGTTTTTCCAGATTAGATTTACAGGTTATAGATCTGAAACCATCCATCCATTATATTCCGTTTTATCCTCTACCAGGGTCGTGGGGGGGCTCCCCATGCCCATCCAGGGGAGAACATCTCGGGCGCTGGACAGGGGGGCAATCTATTGCTGGGCATACACTCACACAGACACACTCTATATGGGGCAATTTGGAGAATTCAATTGAGTTGATCCATGTTTTTAAACTGTGGGAGGAAACCGAAGAACCCGGAGGAAACCCACGCGGACACCGGGAGAACATGGAAACTCCACCCAGACTGGGATTAGAACCGGGATCCACAGCGCTGAGAGGAGAACATGCTAAACACTACACAACTGTGCCGCCCCATTTGAAATATCCATCCATTATCTTCCGCTTTATCCTCTACAAGGGTCATGGGGGGGGTTCCCCATGCACATCCAGGGAAGAACGTTTCGGGCGCTGGGCAAATACACCCAGGACAGGGGGGCAATCTATCACTGCACACACTCAGACACTCACTCACTCACACACACACTCTATATGGGGCAATTTTGGAGAATTCAATTGACTTCATCCATGTTGTTGGACTGTGGGAGGAAACCGGAGAACCCGGAGGAAACCCACACGGACACGGGGAGAACATGGAAACTCCACCCAGACTGGGATTCGAACCGGGAATCCCTAGTGCTGAGAGGAGAACATGCTAAACACTAAGCCACCGTGCTGCCGATCTGAAACCATGTGATCTAAAATGTAGTTCTGATAGTTAGGACAGTATTCCAATTAGTTCTTTTCTTTGTAGTGTGATGTCATCGGTTAGTACTGTCGACTCATTGTATTTCCACTTCTGCTTCGACTGTAGTGCGGCTTCTCCGTTTCCTCTTTTCTACTCCACTTCCTTTATTGTTGCCAAAAATATTTTATTAACTCTTTTTACGGCAAATAAAACAAAGTATTTGCTCATTGCATCCATCAGGATGGAGCGGCACGGTGGCTTAGTGGTTTAGCATGTTCTCCTCTCAGCGCCGGGGATTCCCGGTTCCAATCCCAATCTGGGTGGAGTTTCCATGTTCTCCCCGTGTTCGTGTGGGTTTCCTCCAGGTTCTCCGGTTTCCTCCCACAGTCCAAAAACATGGATCAAGTCAATTGAGTTCTCCAAATTGCCCCATATAGAGTGTGTCTGTTTGAGTGAGTGTGTGCCCAGCGATGGATTGGCGCCCTGTCCTGAGTCTGTCTGCCCAGCGCCCGAAACGTTCTCCCCTGGATGGGCATGGGGAACCCCACCACGACCCTAATAGAGGATAAGCGGAAGATAATGAATGAATGAATTAAGTCAATTGAGTTCTCCAAATTGCCCTATGTGAGAGTGAGTGTGTGTGTTTCCAGTGATAAATTGCCTCCCTGTCCTGGGTGTATCTGCCCAGCACCTGAGAGGTTCTCCCTTGGATGGGCATGGGGAACCCCCCCGCGCGACCCTAATAGAGGATAAATTGGAAGATAATGGATGGATCCATCAGGATGGATGCACGGGTGGATCATTTATTTATTTAGTGCAGTACGTGTCATTAGATGGTTTAAGGGTTACAAATACACCCAGAGGGCGCCAATCTATCACTGGGCATGCAGTCACCCATCCACACACACACACTATATGGGGCAATTTTGAGAATTCAATTGACCTTGATCCATGTTTTTGGACTGTGAGAGGAAACCGGAGAACCCAGAGGAGACCCACGCGGACATGGGGAGGACATGGAAACTCCACCCAGATTGGGATTCAAACCGGGAATCCCCAGCGCTGAGAGGAGAACATGCTAAACCACTAAGTCATAGCAGTTAAATTAAATTAAAAAAACATTAATACCAGTAATAAAAAGCAAAGGCTCTGCAACTTTTTACATATAACTAAATTTATATGTAAAATTCAGATTTATTTTTTAAATGTATATAATCCTAATATAATCTGGAATGTCTTTTCACTTTAATCTCTGTAAAGCACTCAGGCGCAAGGCCGTCTGTCTCTGTTTTAACTTTTGGGTGGTTGCTCCAGCTCACTGTGATGTGTAGTGTAGTTCACCATGACATCACGTGTGGTCAGAGTAACTGTGTGTGTGTGTGTGTGTATATAATCTATAAAATCCTTAATTTAATCCCTTAAACTAATAATCTTGTTCCCCTCTTGCTCCCTCATGAATCATGCACTCATCCGATTCACTCGTTCACGTTCATTAATGTCCCTTCCACTTCCGTTCATGACCGTTCCGTCCATTTTATCCTCATTCCATTGGGTCTGTATCCGCCCTCCACTCTCCTCACCCCGCCCACTCTGTCAGGATTCCCCCCCCGGCTCCGAGTGCTCACTCCCCACCTCTCCACCCTCATCCAATAAAGTCCGGAGGAGGAGGCGCAGGCAGAGCAGCCACGATCGGACGGCCTCCGCCAGCCCCGCCAAGGGCAAGCAACACCCGGAGCCGAACGGTCCCAAGAGTGGCACCCTGTTCTCCTTCTCCCTGCACCTCCCCGACATGTCCTCCGTCCTGGACGAGGACGGCTACCTGAGCTTCCCCGACCTGTCCGAGCTAAACTTCATGCCCAAAAGCTTCCAACATTTCCTGCCCATCAAGTCTCCGTCACTCGTGCCCTGCTTCCTCTTCATCTTCTTCTTCCTGTTGTCCACCTCCTTCTCTGTGCCCTACGCCCTCACGCTGTCCTTCCCACTAGCGCTCTGCCTCTGCTACCTGGAGCCCAGGGCGGCGTCGCTCACCACCACCTTTACCAACACTTTTCAGGACAGTTCCGAGGACGAGGTTTGTGCGGTCTGGAAGGTGGAGAGCTTTTGTTGGATCACCGTAGTATTCATTATGTAACCCTCATAGGTTCTCTGATTAATTAACGCTCACGTCAACCATACAAGTTGTAAACAAAATGAATTTGGCAACAATGGGGGACTGACTAGAAGATACACCCAGCATGTAGTGGGTGTGGCTTATCAGGTCCGCATGGCATCAAGGTCGTGTGAAACGGGGATGAAACGCAACGATAACTAATTCAGTTTGAAATTGCGTGGGAAGGCTGCCATAAGATTATTTTGATAATCGATTAATCGGTCGATTATTTTCCTGATTAATAGATGAATCGGATTTAAAATGATGCTAATAATAATTTTATATATTCATTCATTTATTCATTATCTCCCGCTTATCCTCTATTAGGGTCGCGGTGGGGTTCCCCATGCCCATCCAGGGGAGAACATCTCGGGCGCTGGGCAGATAGACCCAGGACAGGGCACCAATCCATTGCTGGGCACACAGACACACTCTATAGGGGGCAATTTTGAGAATTCAATTAACTTGTTCCATGTTTTTGGACTGTGGGAGGAAACCGGAGAACCCGGAGGAAACCCACGCAGACACGGGGAGAACATAGAAACTCCACCCAGATGGGGATTCGAACCGGGAATCCCTAGCGCTGAGAGGAGAACATGCTAACAACTAAGCCACCGTGCCGCCAATTTTATATATATATAGATAAATTAAATATTATATATAAAAATATATATATAATCTAGATTTAAATTAAGGGAACGTGTCAACCTCAGGGTGGTGTCCGTGTTTTGGATCATCCGCCTTATTCCTCTAATCCTGCACCTGCTGACCTCCTTGTTTCCTCACCTTGCGGAGGCCATGAAGGGATTTGGGTTTGTTGGTTTGTGGGGGTGTGGTCACTCGGGGGTTATAGTGTGGAATAATCAAATCTAAAGTCCACCAAAGCTACCAATGTGGGTGCTTGAGCAAGGCCCCGGACTCTAATTGCCCCAGGGGTGTGCTGTACGTTTACATTTAGATGCTTTTATCCAAATGAGAGAACGTATTATCCTGTATTATTATCATGAATTCATAGCATTTCTTTCTGCGCTGCCCTGTGTAACTCTGCTCTTTCTTCCTTTAATGCTGCGCTCTAATGGAACCCGCTTAACCCTTTGCCTCCGAGTTAGACAGACAGTGAGCAATCCGATGACACGACCGCCTCTGAGGTTGGAAGCTTTAACCATGTTGTAAACCAATCTTATGTTTAGTCTTTAATAATTGACGGTATGGTCGTATAATTCTGACCTGAATCGAATGTAACGTCCACTTTATATTCTCTCCTCGATGTCGTGTGATTTTGGCTTGTAGTCGGACCCTGAGGATGAATCTGAAGCGGCGCAGGTAATTTTATTATAGACGTAGAGGCTCATGGGACTTCGTTTCCATCTTTATGTTTAGCCCACAAAGACTTTATCAGCATATTAAAATTTATTTATTCATTATAAACTTTACATTAAGAATTATCTTTAGGATTTTACTGCAGTTGGCACTATTTTGTAGATTTTTTTTTCTTCTTTTTTTTACGTAAATGACTAAAATCAAAGTCTTTTTGGATAATTGATCGAGACTTGAAACAACTTTAGGATGGGATGCCATGAAGGCTTCAGTAAGTGTAATCATTCATTCATTAACTTCTGCTTTATCCTCTATTAGGGTCGCGGGGGGGGTTCCCCATGCCCATCCAGGGGAGAACGTTTCAGGTGCTGGGCAGATACACCCAGAACAGGGGGCAATCTATCACTGGGCACACACTCACTCACACGAACACACTCTATATGGGGCAATTCGGAGAACTCAGTCGACTTGATCCATATTTTTGGACTGTGGTAGGAAACCGGAGAACCCGGAGGAAACCCACGTGGACACGGAGAGAACATGGAAACTCCACCCAGATTGGGATTCGAACCGGGAATCCCTAGTGCTGAGAGGAGAACATGCTAAACCACTAAGCCACCGTGCCGCCCTTATTAAGGCATTCATTATAAACTTTACATTAAGAATAATCTTCAGGATTTTTGGCACTATTTTGTAGATTTTTTTGTTATTATTATTATTTTTACATAATTGACTAAACCCAGTCTTTTTGAATAACTGAGCGAGACTTAAGAGGAGGGGGTAAAAAAAAAAAACTTTTGATGGATGGGATGCCATGAAGGCTTCATTAAGAGTAATATTGTATGTTATTGTTTTAAACCAGGCGGCACGGTGGCTTAGTGGTTTAGCATGTTCTCCTCTCAGCTCTAGGGATTCCCGGTTCGAATTCCAATCTGGGTGGAGTTTTCATGTTCTCCCTGTGTCCGTGTGGGTTTCCTCCGGGTTCTCCGGTTTCCTCCCACAGTCCAAAAACATGGATCAAGTCAATTGAATTCTCAAAATTGCCCCATATAGAGTGTGTTTGAGTGAGTGTGTGCCCAGCGATAGAGTGTGTGCCCCCCTGTCCTGGGTGTATCTGCCCAGCGCCTGAAACATTCTCCCCTGGATGGACATGGGGAAACCCCCCCCCCCCCCCGTGACCCTAATATAGGATAAAGCGGAAGATAATGGATGAATGACTTTTCTAAACCAGGTTAGATGTTTCAATCCCATTTCCTTCTCATTATTCAGCCTGTTCGTTATGTCCCCCCCCTCCACCCCTATACCAGCTTCATCTGTGTGTCTCATAAATAGTTTGCAAATGCTATTTCACCCACTTATCCGATTAAGCTGAGGAATTGGTCGGTTTCTTAATGGATTCGTTACTAATTAGTGGTAATTAATTTTGTTTTCTATGGATAAATTGCCCATTTTCTACTGAATTTTATACTTTACAAGCAGATGAAGTCCTTTTACACGATATAGGGGTGCTTTTAAAAAAAATTTTTTAAATTTTTTAAAAATATTTTATTTGTCTTATGTCCATGTTTATGCATCCTGCATTTGAATCGCCTGTGATGTCGTTTAGGATTGTAACATTTCTCATGCTGGTACAATGACATATTGATATGATGTATTGTAAATATGCCGAACTAGCTGATTTCTTAATTTGTCTTATGTTTGTATATATATCTATACAGAACCATGGCATGGTAGCTCAGTGGTTAGGGCGTTGGACTAGCAATCTGAAGGTTGTGGGTTCAAATCCCATGCCACTGAAGTTACCAGTGTGGGTCCTTGAGCCCTTAACCCTCATTGCTCCAGGGATGTTGTGATTAACCCTGTGCTCACCTTGTAAGTCGCTTTGGATAAAAGCGTCCAAAAAATGACCAAAAATGACCAAATGTAAACCAATCAAAAGTCTGGACACGCCCCTTCTTGCACCATTCTCCATTTCCTCCCATTTAGAATTACACACCATCTGTGTTCTGCTGGTTCTCTGTTGGTTCTCTGTTGGTCAGCAGCATCACAGAACAGGTATCATTTGGGTGGTGGATTGTTTCTTGTCAGTTCTGCAGTGACACTGATGTGGTGAGGGGGTTTTAGTGCAGCAGTGCTGCTGGAGGTTCATTTCTCCACCTCAGTCACACTGCTGGGATAGGACTAATGCCCCCACCCAATAACCCCTGCTCTGTGGTGGTACTATTGGGGTTCTGACCATTAGAACAGAGTAAAGGGGACGTACACAGTACGTACTATAGAACAAACAGATGGACTACAGTCTGCAATTGGAGAACTACAAAGTCCATCTTTACAAGAAGTGGAGCATAAAGGGGGGTGTGGCCAAACTTTTGACCGATGCTGCATGTTATGAGGTTAACCTTGTTTTAGCATCCGTTTGAACCCTTTGTTGTTATTCTGGAGTGTTTCATTAGTGTTTTTTGTTGGTTTTTGGTGTTGTGTTAAGAGTTCCGTTCGTCTCTCTTTGCAGGATACAGAAGACGCCAAAGAGGAACCGCAGCAGGAGGCTTCGGAGGAAAAAAATGAGCCGGTGGAAAAAGAGGTAACGTTAAAATACCCCCCCTCCTCACCCCCCCCGCTGTCGATGAGCCGCTCGAGCATGACTTCGTTTATGATGTTCTGGTTTATGATGTTTTCGTTCTGTTCTTTGGGCTTTAATGACCGTGTCTGGACGGCAGGAATGTGGGAAGCGTTT
>JAFMOD010000802.1:79469-90471 GCA_019802435.1 Corydoras maculifer | reverse complement strand
CCATGTGGACACATTTACATTTATATAACATTTGGTCATTCAGCAGATGCTTTTATCCAAAGCGACTTACAAGCTGAGCACAGGGTTAATCACAGCATCCCTGCAGCAGAGAGGGTTAGGGGTCTCGCTCAAGGACCCTCACTGGCAACTTCAGTGGACCTGAGATTTGAACCCACAACCTTCAGATTGATAGTCCAACACCCAAACCACTGAGCAATCTTGCCCTACGCGGACACGGGGAGAACATGGAAACTCCACCAGATGGGGATTCGAACCGGGAATCCCTAGTGCTGAGAGGAGAACATGCTAACCACTAAGCCACCGTGCCGCCCTGATTGAGATTATAATCAATATAAAGTTTGTAGGCGGCACAGTGGATTAGTAGTTAGCACGTTCGCCTCTCAGCATTAGGGATTCCCGGTTCGAATCCCAATCTGGGTAGAGTTTCCATGTTCTCCATGTGTCTGCGTGGGTTTCCTCCGGGTCCTCCGGTTTCCTCCCACAGTCCAAAAACATGGATCAAGTCAATTGAGTTCTCCAAATTGCTTCATATAGAGTGTGTATGTGTGCGTGTCTGTGTGAGTGAGTGTGTGTCCAGCGATAGATTGGTGCCCTGGATGTATCTGCCCAGCACCCAAAACGTTCTCCACTGGATGAGCATGGGGAACCCCCCCCCCCCCGCGACCCTAATGGAGGATAAAGCGGAAGATAATGGATGGATGAATGTATAAAGTTTGCAGTTCATGTCACGGTGACAGAGACATTCAGAACCTGATAAATTCAGTGATGTTATTTTTAAAAGATGCATCTGAAACTCCTGCCATCCGTCCATCTGCATCCTCATCCTCAGAGTGCGGACTGATGGAAATGGTCCTCAGGGGAACATTAAGCCATGTCTGCTGTCTCTCCATATTCTCTAAATTGCTCATTCTGTCAACGCCGTGCTTCACTGCGCTTTAATTCCCAGTGATTTTTTTCTTACAGAATTTAAAAGGCTCTAATGCCCATTCTCCATAAGAGCCGCGGCTCCGTCTCACGGGACCTGGGACCTCGGAACGCCTACATGATTACACATCATTACCATGTTACTGTCAGCAGAACCCACACTGAACCGTGCAGCACCATGCAGGGTTACAACTGATCACTGTTATTGATGCTGATGAAGAGAATCATCATGTAAGGATGAGGATGATGATGATGATGGTATCTTTGATCGATACAAACCATCCACAGACATCAGAAATACAGGTCCGTTTTCTGGTTCCCAGCTTTGCGATGATAAACTATTCAAGTTTTTAAGTATTTCATGTCATTCCAACGATATGAAGTGGTGTACACTATACACTGCAATGTTGTCTAAGAACAGGGTGCTAATCACAACTACACAACTACACAACCCAACACAAAGTGCACGTGTGCAAAACATGAATTATACGTGATACAGTGATATATTTTGCATTCTGTACTTACACACAGAGGAGTGTATCCTACACATGTAACCCATCCGTGCAGCAACACACACACACACACACACACACTGAGTGAAGTGAGCACACATGCCCAGAGAGGTGGGTAGCCCTGTACACACAGCCCAGGGAGCAATTGGAGTTAGGTGCCTTGCCCAGGGGCATTTCAGTGAGGGAACTTGGTGAGACCGGGACTCAAACCTGGAACTTTCAGGTCACAAGCTGGTTTCTTAACCCCAACCTCATGACTGCAGTGACTGAAAAAGTGGTAAAGTCATTTATTTTGCCTATTGTACTTACACACAGAGGAGTGTGTCCTCCACATTTATCCCATCTGTGCAGTGACACACACACACTGAGTGAATCATTCATTTCTGGGGGAAATTGCAGTTTTTACAGATGCTTCATTTGTCGTGTTAATATCAAAATCAGATTTATTGGCCGGGTGAGTTATAAACATAAGGACTATGATGTGGTAGATGTTGTAGTTAATATATACAAACACTATACAATAAACAATATACAGACAATATACAACGCACAAATGTGTGAATATTTAATGAGTGTATATGTGGTATAGAAGGTGCTTTTGGGTGGTATTTGGTGTGGTATTTATTGAGTGTTTATAATGTGTCTGATGGTATGTGCTCTACTTCTACAGTACAGGAGTAAGGAATTAAGAACTGCAAAATGGTGGAACCATCTTCCCATCTCTGTCCATAAGTCAGAGTCACATGACATTTTTAAGAAGCTACTGAAGACGCATCTTTTTAACAAATACCTGTTGTAAAAAAAAAAAAAAAAGCAGCATCATATGACGATCAGGTTTGATAATTCTACTGTGTTGCTGGTTTTCTTCATAACTACTGACTCAAATCAAATCAGGTTTATTATATTATATATTATTATTCATTCATTCATTATCTTCCGCTTATCCTCTATTAGGGTCGCGGTGGGGTTCCCCATGCCCATCCAGGGGAGAGCATCTCGGGCGCCGGGCAGACAGACCCAGGACAGGGCGCCAATCCATCGCTGGGCACACACTCACCCACAGAGACACACTCCAAACAGGGCAATTTTGAGAACTCAATTAACTTGATCCATGTTTTTGGACTGTGGGAGGAAACCGGAGAACCCGGAGGAAACCCACGCAGACACGGGGAGAACATGGAAACTCCACCCAGATGGGGATTCGAACCGGGAATCTCTAGCGCTGAGAGGCGAACGTGCTAACCACTAAGCCACCGTGCCGCCCTTATATATTATTATATTTATTATATTATATTATATTAGGGGGGCGGCACGGTGGCTTAGTGGTTAGCATGTTCTCCTTACAGCTCTAGGGATTCTAATCCCAATCTGGGTGGAGTTTCCATGTTCACCCCGTGTCCGCGTGGGTTTCCTCCGGGTTCTCCGGTTTCCTCCCACAGTCCAAAAACATGGATCAAGTCAACTGAGTTCTCCAAATTGCCCCATATAGAGTCTGTTTGTGTGAGTGAGTGTGTGTCCAGTGATAGATTGCCCCCCTGGATGGATGAATATAGGTTTATTAGTCACATGTGTAGTGCAGCCAGCAGTGAAATTCTTTTCCGACATCTCCACAGAAAGTAAAAATTTCGATTTACAGTAAGAAAAAAATGTGGATTTACAATTGGAATTATACAAAAGAATAAATAAAATAAAATAAAATAAAACTATGTATGTACAATGTGCAATAAAGTTCTAAAAAGAGAACCTGTACAAATATGGCACTAACGGATATTAACTAACAAATTGTTTTATAAGTTATAATTAAAGTTATGTTCTCATTTGTAAGACGCTTTGGATAAAAGCATCTGCTGAATGAATAAATAGGATGTAAATGTAAACGTAACGTAAATGTAAGAATAATCGCAGGGAAATTAAACCAAAAATACAGAATTAATAAGCCGCACACGGAGCCATTGGTTTAGGGGACTTGCTCAAGTGCACTCGAACCGGGATTCGAACCGGGTCCCTTTGCGAGGCTGGTTGCTTAATCTGTAATAAACGTTAAATTCTATAATACCTCAAATGCTTCTGATGATGAGCTGTTATTTATTCATTTTTAGATCGATGCCGAAATGTTTAGGCACCTCGGGGGGGGGGGGGGGTCACACACTCACACAAACACTCACACACATACACACAAACTCTCTATCCACACTATACACACCTTATACACACACTGTGCACATACTGTACACACACATTATACACACGTACACACTATTCACACACACTCCACTCTATACGCACACTGTATACACACTACACACACACATTATACACACACTGTAAACACCTTACACACACACTGTATACACACTACACGCACATTATACACACACACGTCCTATAACCACTATACACACTGTATACACACACCTTACATACATACTGTATACACATTACACATACTGTACATACACTGTACTGTATACACACACCTTACATACATACTGTACACACAGACTGTATGCACACACTCTAAACACCTTACACCCACACACACACACACACTGTATACACACCTTACATACATACCGTACACACAGACTGTATGGACACACTCTACACACATTACACACACTGTACAAACATGTGACCTCAGTGTGTATCCCTTTACTTGAGTCTTTGTTGTTCTGTGTATCGTTGTGTATTTGTTGTGGTTATTGTTGTTTTGTATGTTCTCTTGATTTCAGGTTGTGTAGTTGCTGTATTGTGTAGAACTTTCACGTTCACGCTCCTCGTGTGCGTGTGCGCGCGCGCGTCCACGAGATTCCGCGCGCACTCGGCGGCGACTCGGAGTCAGAGTCAGAGTCAGACTGGGTGACAGCTCGACTCGACTCGGCTTTACTCGGCTCTTCTCGGGTGCTTCAGGAGCGGCGCGGCGCGGACGGGACGGCGGTGAGAGAGAACGAGCAGGCGGGCGGATTGGATCTGAGCGGAGCTGCTCGGCGCGGACAGCATGCTGAACATGTGGAAGGTCCGGGAACTGGTGGATAAAGCGTAAGTGCCGCCGAACGCTCGGGATTCCGGAGCTTCACCTGTCCGCGCTGTACACGTATTCCGCCGTGACGTCACTGTCGTTAGCTTTAGCCTTAGCTCGCCTCGCAGGTTCCACTTCGCTGCTCAGATTGAAGGGTTTTGGACCGAACCGAACTTTGTTCCCTGCGGGTTCAGGCGTGTGAGGGCCGGTTCGTCCGGGCCGCTGTGAGACCCTCTCCGTCCGGACCGAAGCTCGTAATAAAGTGTAGCGTTAGCTTAGCTTCCCGTGAGGCGCTCCGTCGATCACCTCAGATAGTTTCATTAAAGTTTGTAAAAAGGCTCGTTTGATGTTTCATTGTCCTCACTGGAGCTCGGCTTCATGACGTGTGTGAACGCAGAATGCACTAATTAGCTGTGATTTCTTAAGCAAACAGTAGTCCGTACATGTCCTGTGGTGATTTCATTAAAACAGTATTCGGTTCTGTTTGTCTGGGTTCTTAAGGAGCAGCCGGTGTTCGGGTGTAATGACAGAATGCGGAGTAACAGTTTGGGGAAGGCCCTGTTTACTGAGCTTCATACAGACATGCAGGAGATCTGAGCCAGCCTTAGTGTGATTCATTGGAACGTCGATTCAGGCCTTCCTGGTCCTGCTTCACTGCTCTCACATGTCCCTGGATGTAAATGTTTCTATGGAATGATTTATAGATCAGCATAATTCATGATTAATTCAGTGTGATATTCTGTGGTGGGTGGGTGGGTGGAACCAGGAACCAGGCGCTGTGTGTCCTAAACACACCTGAGCTTTCCATCACCTTTGGGCCACTTCAGGCGTTCTGTCTGCTGCTGTCTCTGAGATTATGTGTTCGTGGTTGGCTTGATATGCGACAGGATGAAAGACTTCCGGTGTATTGTATGATTCACTGGTTGATGGAGGTTTTAAAAGGTTATTAGGTGGTGGATGCCTCAGAGCGCTCGGCCGTGACTTCCAGCAGTTCAGGTAAAGTTTCTAAACAAAAGCCGAGGGGAAAAGAAAGCCCAGCGATCCGCTCCACTCTCTGAAATGCAGGCGTCACCAGTAGAACAAGTTCAGGACTACCACTGTGAACCTGGAGCAACACCCCCCCCCCCCCCGACCCTGTGGTTTCCTGATATAGATGCCCAGGAGGAAGACCTGCATCTGACATCACTCGAACCTCCATGAGCTCAGTAACTCTAGAGGAGTGTTTACAGAATACTGTGATATCAGTGTGTATAGTGTAAGTACAGTCATGTGGCTGACATGGACCATGGAATCTGGATGAACAGGGGTGTCATTACTCTGTAATAATTCAGCTCATTTGAAGAAGTGTGCAGCGGTTAATTTGAGGAAGGATTACGTTCAGTTTAAGGTTAAACACAGGAAACATATTGTTGGTGTTGGGTAACGGCAAAGGAAAAGAACGTCCTCCTTCAACCTCACGAAGTGCAACACAAGAACCCAGTGCAGCATTCAGCTTTCATTGGCATTCCCTAAAACTTGAATATGAACCAGGTTGAGGAGTCGGTCAGCTTCCATCATCCACATCATTAACACAGTGATTAGGGTTCAGGTGAAGCTAACTAAAACCCCAGATTAGTTTAGTATTTATACTTTTTTATATATGTATATTTATATATTTATTTTATATCCGTGGTTCAGTCCCACCCACTATGGCTGAAGTGCCCTTGGACAAGGCACCTAACCTAAATTGCCCTCTTGGTGCCATGTCCAGACACGTTTGCTCACTTCATTGTGTGTGTGTGTCTTTGTGTGTGTGTCTTTGTGTGTGTGTGTTTGTGTGTGTGTCGCGGCACGGATTTGTTACATGTGGAGAACACACTTCTCTCTATATAAGTACTGTACACTAAATAAATCACTCATTAAAGAGATTTATTTTGTCTTCTGTACTTACACACAGAGAAGTGTGTCCTCCACATGTAACCCATCCGTGCAGCAACACACACACACACACATACAGTGAAGTGAGCACAAGTGCCCGGAGCGCTGGGCAGCCCTGTACACGGCACCTGGGGGAGCATTTGGGTTTAGGTGCCTTACTCAAGGGCACTTCAGCCATAGTACTTGGAGACACTAGGAATGGAACCAGAGACCTTCAGGTCACATGGCTGGTTCCTTAACCCCAAGCCCTTGACTGGACTTAAGTAGAACACTCAGAGTTCTCAGTTGTGCCAAGAAGATAAGAACGTCAGCCGACACCTCTGAGAAACAAATGTTGCTGCTCATTAATTTCTGGGAATTGAATGATATCTCGATCAAACGATCTGAAGCTCACTAATCCACAGGGCGGGTTGTTTACGTGTAGAGGGTTTAAAGCTGAACTGAGGGGTGCTTCAGGTCAGGGTTGGTCAAAACTCGCTGCTCGGTAAAAACCACGTTTTATTTAAGAACAGTTCCTCCATTGAGATGGTTCTCCACCATCCAAAGAGAGCCGTTCTTCACAGATGAACCTTTATAATTAAGAGAAGCCATGTGACCTGTGGAATTACACACCCAGTCCACAGTCAGGATGGAGTTCCAGTTCCACACCACAAAGCAAGGTCGTGAGCTCCGCCCCCAAATTAGCAGAACCACTTCAGGGTGTGGACTCCTTTATCTGGGTGACGACGCCCAATGTCACAATTACAAGCTGACTGAACAAGTAGTTTAAATGGGGTGGGGGGGGGGTACTGACATCATGGTGTTAAGTTTTCAACCTAAAGACTCTTTTAGATGAAGTGGAAACTTGTGGTCAGGGTTAAAACATTTCCTTTAAAAATGTCCCAGTAAGGATGTCCATCATCATCATCATCATCATCATCATGACTGTTATTCACGCAACAGAACCTGAACGGCAGTGTGAGGTTCCACTGGGTTCCCCAACCTCCAGTGTTCTACAGCTTTCCCAGCGGTTTGTTTAGACATCATCAATCATATTTGGCCCTATAAACACAGTCACCGGGTTGCTCTGGTCTGTTGCCTAGCAACTTATAAACATGCTCCAGCAGAGTTTGTGGTGTAGTGGTGACCGTTCTCACCCTGCCGGTGTCACCATCTGAGATTGATGATGCTCACTAATTAAATTAAGTTTATAATAACCCTCTAATTGAACAGATTTGTAACGGCTGACTTGGTGACACGGTGGTCCCACGGCGCTCGGCTCCGGTTCCAACACCTGTAGTTTAGAAAGAGAGCGTCACAGCGGCAGGGTTATGATATAACCTATACATAGCAGGGTTGTGATGTCATCATGTACATTATCACAGTGACAACCTCCTCAACCAATCAGATCATTAAGGTTTAGAGTAAGGTTGGGCCTGTGTGATGTATAATATATAAATAAATTTAGTCTGTGACTTAATACTCAGTTTTTCCCTCTCTGTATGATGAGGGCGGCATGGTGGCTTAGTGGTTTGGCATGCATTCGAATCCCAATCTGGGTGGAGTTTCCATGTTCTCTCCGTGTCCGCTTGGGTTTCCTCCGAGTTCTCCGGTTTTCTCCCACAGTCCAAAAACATGGATCAAGGTCAGTTGAGTTCTCCAAATTGCCCCATATAGAGTGTATGTGTGAGTGAGTGTGTGTTCAGTGATAGATTGACGTATCTGCGTGTATCTGCCCAGCGCCTGAAACGTTCTCCCCTGGATGGGCATGGGTAACCCCCCCCGCGAGCCTAATAGAGGATACAGCGGAAGATGATGGATGGATGATGATATCACAGTGTATATGTAACTTAAATGATAATAATACATGCTGTTGTATTCTCTGACTCCAGTACAGACCCCAGTTCAGACTGATCTTTCAACTTCAGTAATGATTGTGACGACCGTTCGGTGGTGTATCATGCATGTGAATGCTCAGGGGGCTGCAGGGGATTTAAGAACCATTGATCAGTGCAAAGCAGTCTGATTGTTCAGTCCGTTCATCATTCATTAAAACTGCATTCAAATCAGTCAAATGTGAATTAGGGGGGCACTAACTTTTTCTCATGACTGCAGTGAGTAGTAAATAAAGAACCGAGTCAGCATTACGCATGAAGCCCCAGACGAAAACCCCAGAATCAGATATCAGGAACTTCACAGAAGTCTGATCATCTTATCTGCTTCCTCTGAAAGAACAAAACCAGCACACTGCAGAAACTCTCAGTACCTTCAGGAGAACCTCCTAATGTGATCTTAGGTGGTAGAGGAGGTGGTGATGATGATGATGATCAGTCTATCTTGTTATTTATAAACTTTATAAAGTAATCAGTGTGTATTACAACGTTGTGGTTTCTCTATCTGGAGCAGTTCTGTCAGAGGAAGGAGACTCCCCCTCCTCAGGTTGAAGGTCTGATCTGATTGGTTCAGGAAAAATGAACAGGAAGTGAACCTCTGTGTGCTGCTGCTGGTGGATTTATCTCACAGGATCTGATCTCTGATGTCAGCTGATCCAAAGCATTGGCTTTAAACCTTAAATGACCTTTCTCACAACTTTAATATCACTATCTTTTATATTCTGATGTAATATTTAAATGCTCATTAATACGTAATTATATTACTGAGGTTATTAACGACCTGCGGCACTCACACTGACCTAACGAACACCACCTGTAGGTTCTCGTTCCTTAGGGCGTCACTCTGGTTCCTCATGGTCTGGTATTGGTTCCTCAGGGTGTCGTTCTGGTTCCTCAGGGTATCGTTCTGGTTCCACATGCTCTGGTATTGGTCCTCGGGGTGTCGTTCTGGTTCCTCAGGATGTTGTTCTGGTTCCTTATGGTCTGATATTGGTTCCTTAGGGTGTCGTTCTGGTTCCACATGCTCTGGTATTGGTTCCTCAGGGTGTCGTTCTGGTTCCTCAGGGTGTTGTTCTGGTTCCTCATGCTCTGGTATTGGTCCTCGGGGTGTTGTTCTGGTTCCTCATGCTCTGGTATTGGTTCCTCAGGGTGTCGTTCTGGTTCCTCAGGGTATCGTTCTGGTTCCACATGCTCTGGTATTGGTCCTCGGGGTGTCGTTCTGGTTCCTCAGGATGTTGTTCTGGTTCCTTATGGTCTGATATTGGTTCCTTAGGGTGTCGTTCTGGTTCCACATGCTCTGGTATTGGTTCCTCAGTGTGTCGTTCTGGTTCCTCATGCTCTGGTATTGGTTCCTCAGGGTGTCGTTTTGGTTCTGGTTCCTCTTTCTTTCTCCAGACTCAGACCTTTGTCGTGAATTTGGTTCCTCTTGGTTTCATCCGTTTATGAAACAGTGTTGCAGCATTTCTGAGACCCATCTTTGTGATCCTCCATGTTTCACGTTAATATAATATTCTTCCGTCTGTGTTCTAACCGCAGTATGACTTTAAACATCTGCAGTCTGAGATCTAACAGCTGTGTATACAGGAACTCTTTGGATCCTGATGGAACCTTTGTGTTCTTATTGAGCTTTAATTGGAACCGGTGCTTTAGCCGTCTGGTTCTCCTTCATACCTTCACTGAGGCTCTCTGAATGTCTGGAGCCACACCTCCACATTCAGCCCCGTGGTGTCTGGCAGAACCAGCCTGGCTGTTCATTTCATCACTGCGCTGTAAGAACAGGTTTTACACGGACTCCGCGTTCCCACTCCGAGTTCCCGCTCTGAGTTCTAACGCTAAACACAGATTCATCTTCAAGGCAAAATCACTGTGTGGTTCCAGAGTCATGAAACTGTACAAACATTCTGCCTCCTCAAAAAAGCTTGATGATACATTTGTGCTTGGGATTGTATCACGTAGAACTTAAAGAACCATGATATAAAGTGTTGCTAATTTAGAACAGGATCTGATCTTCCACGTGGCATCAGTTTTAAATGTTCTGCTGCTGCTTTTGGTTCAACTGCATCATCCTGACGTACTGTCCAGATATAGTCCTGCACCCAACCACTGGAGATCCCAACTGCTGGAGAACTGCTTAGTTCTAATAACATCCATCCATTATCTTCAG
Organism: Corydoras maculifer; assembly: GCA_019802435.1. NCBI lineage: Eukaryota > Metazoa > Chordata > Actinopteri > Siluriformes > Callichthyidae > Corydoras > Corydoras maculifer. The sequence continues at coordinate 80,043 of JAFMOD010000802.1, read as the reverse complement.
CTTTTATCCTATATTAGGGTCGTGTGGGGGTGCCCCATGCCCATTCCCATTCCGGGGGGAAAGTTCGGGCACTGGGCAGATACACCCAGGACAGGACGCCAATCTATCACTGAACACACACTCACTCACACAGACACACTCTATATGGGGCAATTTGGAGAACTCAATTGACCTTGATCCATGTTTTTTGACTGTGGGAGGAAACTGGAGAACCCGGAGGAGACCCACGCAGACACGGGGAGAACCGGGAAACCCTAGTGCTGAGAGGAGAACATGCCAACCCCTAAGCCACCGCGCCGCCCCTAATAATAACATAATACTTATAATAATAAGTTGGTCTTGCATAGCGCCATCTCAAGGTCGTTGTACAATGTTAAAGTAAATAAGAAAGTTCTAAAATAAACTGGCAGTTCAGATTTAATGAGGGAGGCAAAGCGGAGATCAAAGGGCAGAGCGTTCCACAGTGTTGGGGCAACCACCCAAAAAGTGTAATGTGACTCTTTAATTAGATTCACTAATAAATCATTTGTGGGAAATGGAACATGAAGTAGGTTCAAAAGAACAGGCCAGAGTG
>JAFMOD010000802.1:19194-42552 GCA_019802435.1 Corydoras maculifer | reverse complement strand
GTGTTTGGACGTGGTGTGATGGTGTGCTACGGTGTGTGGACATGGTGTGACGGTGTGTGATGGTGTGTTACAGTGTGTGACTGTGTTTGGACGTGGTGTGTTATGGTATGTTACGGTGTGTGACTGTGTTTGGACGTGGTGTGATGGTGTGTTACGGTGTTTGGACATGGTGTGACGGTGTGTGATGGTGTGTTACAGTGTTACCGCAGTGTGACCATGTGTGATGATGGTGTGTTACGGTGTGTGACTGTATTTGGACGTGGTGTGATGGTGTGCTGCGGTGTGTGGACATGGTGTGATGGTGTGTGATGGTGTGTTACGGTGTTACCGCAGTGTGACCATGTGTGACGATGGTGTGATACGGTGTGTGACTGTGTGTGGACATGGTGTGATGGTGTGTTACGGTGTTACCGCAGTGTGACGGTGTGTGACGGTGTGGACATGGTGTGATGGTGTGTGACAGTGTGGACATGGTGTGGACAGTGTGTGACAGTGTGGACGTAGTGTCATGGTGTGGACGTGGTGTGAACGTGGTGTGACAGTGTGGACGTGTGACGGTGTGGACGTGGTGTGGACAGTGTGTGACAGTGTGGACGTAGTGTCATGGTGTGGACGTGGTGTGGACGTGGTGTGACAGTGTGGACGTGTGGACGTGGTGTGACGGTGTGGACGTGGTGTGGACAGTGTGTGACAGTGTGGACGTAGTGTCATGGTGTGGACGTGGTGTGAACGTGGTGTGACGGTGTGGACGTGTGGACGTGGTGTGATGGTGTGGACGTGGTGTGACGGTGTGTGACAGTGTGGACGTGGTGCGTTATCCTGACCTTTCTATTTTCGGACCTTTCAGCAGAGAAACAAAGTGAAGTCCAGATCGGCTCGAGAGAACCTGGTGTGGGCTCTGCAGGTCCTGCTGGACTCCAAAGGACTGACCTGGACCCAGGACCTGGAAGACGATCTACCACGGCGATGGCAACGGCATGGAGACCTCCTGCTGCTCAGTGAGGGGAGCTTCTCCCACAGCGTCTGGAGGACCTTTGGTGAGTTCCCATCAGCAGCTCCTGCAACAACAACAGGAACTCAGATTCCCTTTATACATGAGGAACCGTTTGTGGGGGGGCGGGGGGTTCTCCGTGCCCATCAAGGCGCTGGGCAGATACCCCCAGGACAGAGGGGCAATCTATTCATGTACACACACTCACCCTCTACATATGGGGCAATTTAGAGCATTCACTTCACCTTGAATCCATGTTTTTGGACTGTGAGAGGGAACCGGAGAACCCGAAGGAAACCTACACGGACCTGGGGAGAACATGAAAACTCCACCCAGATCGGGATTCGAACCCAGATCCCCAGCATTGAGAGGAGAACATACTAACCACTACGCCCCCATGTGGCTCCGTAATGCTGTGATCAGACTCGTTTGGTTCTCCGTGTGGTTCTGACGCGGTGGTTCTGACGCGGTGGTTCCGCGGTGGTGGTGTTCTGCAGGGTGTGAGCTGTGGGTGGAGGTGGCTCAGGCTCTGGGGGTAAAGCGTCTGGCCAGGGCGAAGCGCGTGGCTCCGGATGGACATCGGACCCCGGGGGTGTCACTGCTGCTGGGGGAGGACGGTTATGTAACGCACGTGGATAACCACATCAGGTACGGAACCCACCTGACCTCCACCCTCACACAAGTGTTGAAGTAACCCTCCACCTGCGCGCCCTCCTCAGGTTCGAGTTGGACATCACCAAGTGCATGTTCTCCTTCGGGAACATCTCGGAGAAGCTGAGGATCGCCTCGCTGGACTGCGCGGGGGAGACGGTGGTGGATCTGTACGCAGGTACGTTCTCACTGTCGCTCTGATCCTCCACCTGACCCTCAGAACCCAGAGGGGCGGAGCTGACGGGGTGTGTTTGGGACAGGGATCGGGTACTTCACCTTGCCGTATCTGCTGCACGCCGGCGCCGCTCATGTTCACGCCTGCGAGTGGAACCCTGACGCTCTGAACGCTCTGCGGAGGAACCTACAGCTCAACCACCTCACCCACCGCTGCACCCTCCACCCAGGAGACAACAAACAGGTCCTTCATTAACACCACTCGACATGCTCCACCACCCAAAACACCTCACCTACCGCTGCACCCTCCACCCAGGAGACAACAAACAGGTCCTTCATTAACACCACCCGACATGCTCCACCACCCAAAACACCTCACCCACCGGTGCACCCTCCACCCAGGAGACAACAAACAGGTCCTTCATTAACACCACCCAACACGCTCCACCACCCAAAACACTCCACCACCCGACACACTCCACCACTGAACGCTCTGCAGAGGAACCTACACCTGAACCACCTCACCCACCGCTGCACCCTTCACCCAGGAGACAACAAACAGGTCCTTTATTAACTCCACCCGTCACACTCCACCACATGTCACACTCCACCATGTCACACTCCACCACATGACACACTCCCCCACCCATCACACTCCACCACACGTCACACTCCACCACTCAACACGCTCCACCACACGTCACACTCCACCACTCAACACACTCCATCACCCTCCACCACCCAACACGCTCCACCACCCAACACACTCCACCACACGTCACACTCCACCACACGTCACACGCTCCACCACCCAACACGCTCCACCACATGTCACACTCCACCACTCAACACACTCCACCACACTTTACCCTCCGCCACACATCACACTGCACATCCTACTCCTCATTCCCACTGGTTTACCCTTGTCCCCCCCCCCCCCCACAGCTGACCCTCTGTGACCTGGCTCACCGGGTGAATCTGGGCCTGATCCCCAGTTCGGAGGCCGGGTGGCCGGTGGCGTGCCGTGTGTTGCGCAGGGACACCGGAGGATTCCTGCATATTCACCAGAACGTCACCTCGGGCCTCCGCCCGCAGGACTCCACCGGTTCTGCTGAAGGATCTCCAAACACCTCGCCGAGTGACAGAGAGGTGTGGAACTGCTGGGGAAAGAAGACGGCGGGTCGCATTCGCACGCTGCTGAGAGAATGCACCGGCTCCGAATGGAGGACCGCCGTCAGACATATAGAACACGTGAAGTCCTACGCCCCCCACGTCCATCACATCGTCCTGGATCTGGAGTGCAGACCTCACGGGATGGTCCACCACGAAGTCCCCCCCACACCCGCTGAGGTTCCGCTGCAGAACGCTGCAGAACCGTGACACACTCACAGAAGCTTTTCATTAAATTAAATTAAATTAAACATGACACACAGGCCGCATGATGTCATCAATCCTAACGTTAGACCTCGACTAACGGTCACAGTCCAATTAAAACCCACGACGTCATGTGACTCTGCGGAGAACCATCCATATGAGAATAAAGAACATGTTCTAAACATGGACGCTTTATTACGTTATTGTTAGTGTTAAAGTTTACGATTGTTACAGATTCAGGTCGTCAACACACGTTCCATACCCTCATTAGAAAATGGACCGTACCGGTCCTGAAATCTGATTGGCTGAGCAGTTGGTGAGCACGTCACATTGGTATCCGTGTGTGATATACAATACATTAATTAAATACAGATTAATAAAAACAGATCAACACTAAACCTGTCACACTGTTTATAAACTGTCTTCTGTAATTTGGCCGCTAGAGGGCAGTGTATGACCCGCGATCAGCCTTCACTTTTAAAACCGGACTGGATGACGTCACGGAAGATCTGATTATTAACGCAATTCTGAATCAGAGCTTGTTTTTTATTATAGTGTGTTTGTAAGTGTTTTATTAAAGCAATCAGACACTCGAGGTTGTGTATTATTGTGAATAAATCACGTAAAGAGGTGGCGCTGTTCTGCACTACACATCAGGACTAATACCTCTTTATGGGGTTTATTCAGAATTAGGCCACGCCCCCTCATACTGATTTCTTAGAACACATCAGTGCTTCCTTCTCCTGTCTGAGATGCTGCAGCTGATTCAGACCATGTTAGTTGATCACAGATGGAGGCTGTCTCTGATCTGTCAGCTGGACGATTGCTCCAGAGGAGGTCACTGTGGACAACAGACGTGACAATACAGAGCCACCTCAAAGGTTCCCGTTAGATCTTTAAACCAGAGTACAGAATGATCATACACTGGAAACAGTTCCAGGAACCTTCTGTGTGCTGGTCCTGAAGGGGACGAGGTCTGATCCGAGTCGTGTCATCAGAGAGGCTACGGTGTTCAAACTAATAATACACTCAATCAAAGGGTTCTAATGATTATAATCGGCGGCACGGTGTCTTAGTGGTTTAGCATGTTCTCCTCTCAGCACTAGGGATTCCTAGTTCGAATCCCCATCTGGGTGGAGTTTCCATGTTCTCCCTGTGTCTGTGTGGGTTTCCTCCGGGTTCTCTGGTTTCCTCCCACAGTCCAAAAACATGGATCATGGTCAATTGAGTTCTTCAAATTGCCCCATATAGAGTGTGTGTCCAGTGATAGATTGGCGTCCTGTCCTGGGTGTATCTGCCCAGCCCCTGAAACGTTCTCCCCCGCGACCCTAATAGAGGATAAAGCCGAAGATAATGAATGAATGAATGATTATAATCACTACAAACATGCCCTCGGTCTTTAAGAGAACCGAGTCATGTTCAGTGGGGATGATGATGATTACACCATGGTTCACTGGAACCCATCACACTGTGTGTGTGTGTGTGTGTGTGTGTGTGTGTGTGTGTGTGTGTGAGAGAGAGATCTATCTCATTGTAACTCAGGATTAAGAACAGGATAAAGGTTCTGCAATATTCATTCCTCCATCCATTATCTCCACTTATTCCTCTACTTTATAAAACGTCCTGTTCCTGTAGATTCCTTCTTTACAACATAAGGAAGATCAGACCCTTTTTGACTGAACATGCTACCCAACTGCTTGTTCAAGCCCTCGTCCTATCCCGGCTTAATTATTGTAATGCGCTACTTGCCGGTATCCCAGCTTCCACAATCAGACCTCTTCAACTAATTCAAAACTCTGCAGCCAGACTTGTGTTTAACCAGCCCAAGCGAACTCATGTCACTCCATCACTCATTTCCCTCCATTGGCTCCCTGTAGCTGCTCGCATTCAGCACAAGTTACTGACTCTGGCCTACAGAACCATTTCTGGATCTGGCCCCTCCTACCTTCACTCTATCTTTTCAAAATACACTCCGACACGTTCACTTCTCTCCAGTGATGATCGCCCCTGGTGGTTCCACCTCACCGAGGAGCTGATTCTCACTCCCTGGCGTTCACCACGGCAACATGGTGGAACGCTCTTCCCAACTCTGTCCATAAGGCAGAATCACTGAGCAGTTTTAAGAAACTTCTGAAGACGCATCTCTTGAACAAATACCTGTTATAAAAAAATTAAAAAAGGGGGGGGGGGCGGCGCAGCATCAAATAACAATCAGGTTTGATGAATTTATAGTATAGTTGGTTTTCTTCATAACTTCTGACTTGTAATGTTCTCATTTGTAAGTCGCTTTGGATAAAAGCATCTGCTAAATGAATAAATGTAAATGTAATGTAAATGTACTTGGGTAGTGCGGGGGGGGGGGGTTCTCCATGCCCATCCAGGTGAGAACATTTCAGACGCTGGTCTATCCCTCACTAACACACTATATGGGGCAATTTAGAGTATTAAATTCACCTTGAATCCATGTTTTTTAGACCGTTGGAGGAAACCGGAGAACCTGGAGGAAACCCATGCGGACACGGGGAGAACATGCAAACTCCACCCAGACTGGGATTTCATCATGGATCCCCAGCACTGAGAGGAGAACATAACAAACACTGCACCACCATGATTAATGTGTGTCATATATATATACAGACGTTCAGAATCCAGATGTGGAGTTAGGTTTATTAAGGGTGGGGTTGTTACACTCTCTCACACTGATGTTGTGATGTCACAGTTTTTTAACATGCATTTTTAACTTCTCCACTTCAAAGGATGTTTACAAAAAGTAAGAACGCCGTGTCCCGGCGTACGGGACGCCGGAGGACAAAAACAAGCTTGTTATCAAGGGGCGGGATTAAAAATCGGCAGGTCATGTTTATATAAATGGAGCCGAGTGGAGAGAGGCGGGTGGATGCCGTCGTTCGACCTCCAGCTTACATCAGGACCTGCTTTTAGATGACGATGAAAACCCAAAAATCATCTTTGGGAAAGACTGCTCATCTTCTAAAAGTGTCCCGGTCACGTTGGGGCGTAGGGGGCGGAGCTACGACAGTTTGATCTTGTTCTTCTCCTGGGCGTTGACCTGCTCCTCTCGCCGCTCCTCGCGCTCGGGCCGGTCGTCGCTCTGGCGGGCGATCAGGAGGCGGCAGGTGAGCAGGATGCCGAACACCAGGGCGTGGGCGTAGCGCTTCAGGGGGTCACCCACCAGCTGGTGGAAGAAGAGGACGGCCAGCATGACCAGCAGCAGCAGGAAGTTGGCGACGTCCTTGGGCTTGCCCGGGACGAGGGTCAGGACGATGCCGCAGGCCACCTCCACTGTGCCGATGATCTTCCGCAAGAGCACGGAGGTGATGCCCAGCTTCTTCAGGCCGGGCAGAGCCTTGGCGTAGGTCTTGTACGCCCTTTTCTGAAAACCATCAGAAGATCAAAGTTAAAAACATCAGAGAGAAGCTTCGGATCAGAACCCAGCTGTGGAGCCACCGCTCATGAGGTGAACAGTGATGGAGACAAGATGCTGAGATAACGAACGGATGGAGGTAAACTAACAGTTCCACTGATCATGGATCAACATGAGATCTTCCACAGACCTGCACACACAACAGGTTCTTAAGATTAAGATTACATTAATCCAATCCCAGCACCAGATCGGATTTTACCGGATAGACGGGTGGATGATACCTTCTGATCTGCTGCTGGATCGTGGACGGTGGAGGTGCATTGAATGCTCTAAATTGCCCCATATAGAGTTTGTGTGTGTCTGTGAGAGTGAGGGGGTGTCCAGTGATAGATTGCACCCCTGTCCTGGGTGTATCTGCTCAGCCCCCGAAACGATCTCCCCTGGATGGACATGGTGAACACCCCCCCCCCCCCGACCCTAGTAGAGGATTAAGTGGATAATCTATAAATGCGAATGGGTGTATGGTGCAATGGGTGGATGATTTGATGGGTGGATGGTTCGATGGTTGGATGGTTTATTGGGTGGATGGTTCGATGGGCGGATAATTTGATGGGTGCATGGTTCGATGGGCGGATGGTTTGATGGGTCGATGGTTCGATGGGCGGATAATTTGATGGGTGGATGGTTTGATGGGTGGATGGTTTTATGNGGATAGTTTGATGGGTGGATGGTTCGATGGCTGGATGTTCTGATGGCTGGATGTTTCTATGGGTGTATAGTTCGATGGGTGGATGGTTCGATGGGTGGATGGGTGGATAGTTTGATGGGTGGATGGTTCGATGGCTGGATGTTATGATGGCTGGATGTTTCTATGGGTGTATAGTTCGATGGGTGGATGGTTCGATGGCTGGATGTTTCGATGGGTGGATGGTTTGATGGGTGGATGATTTGATGGGTGGATGGTTTGATGGCTGGATAAAGGCATGGAAAAATGGATCATGAGCTGGGATGATTATTCTTTAAAGATATTCAAATCTCCTGAAACTTAATTACTTAATTACTGAATTAAATCTTAATCTTTAACGACTGTTTTAATAACTGAAATCAAAGAAGAGATCAGTCACGGGTGAATACTGAGGAACCGACTCTGTTCTGAATGACGTCACAGGGATTCCATTCATTAAAACAATTAAAGGGACAATCTACATGTGATCTCTCCGACTGAGATGATGGGGGTCTAATGGGGGTTCTTGTTTGGTGGTGTCGTAGGTTCGTATCTTCATGAGCTTAATGACTGAACGCGTCGTAACTAAGGGGGTGGAGGAGGGGCCATGAGGGCGGAGCCTGTAACCAAGGTCTGATTCAGGGACATCAAAAGAATTGACTTTAGAGAAATGAAATCGGGGATATATCTGTCTGTATATTTAGGAACACGTGGTGATTTAAAGCCATGGCAGCCGGGATAGGAACCGGAAACGTTCCGGCGGCACATGAAACGCAGAATGTTCTGGAAATCGACTGTATTGTTGCTGAATTCACACAAAAAGCTCACAGAATAGCATCACACACACCTTCACACACACCTTCACACACCATCCTGCAGCGCAACGGCGGTACATCAAACGGACATCAAACGATCCGACATTAGAGCAGCCTCTGTGGGATGCGACACACTGTAACGCACACTGTAACAGACCACACGGCTCTCACACAGCGTGTGTGTGTGTGTGTATTTAGTAGGTCATCTTTCTAGTTAAACATTCTAATGAAATTTAAGGATAAAACGTGAAGCGCGCAGCAGATGGATGACCATCAGGGTTCTGCAGCTGGATGCTGTGATGATGCTATGAGGGTGCCGAGCTCGACCCTCCGCTGCAGCACTCACCATCTCGCTGTAGGCGTCCTTGCTCAGGCGCGGGGTTAGTTTGATGGTCCCCATGAAGACAAAGAAGAGTCCGAGCGCGAAGGACAGCGCCACTATGGTGATGGTTCTGGGGGAGGCCATGCCGAGGAGCGTCTGAGCGTCCGAGCTCCTGATGAAGATGCTGGGGGTGGGCTTTCAGACCACCAAATATGGAGGCATCAGGACTACGCTCAAAGCGAGAGGGCAGGGGGCGCTGTCGAGCAGAGCACCTGAGTCTCCTCCAAACGCACCAGAACATCAAAAAAAAATAGCTCTGAAAGTTTACTGCAAATTTTATTTTAATAAATATCTTTAAAAAATATTCAGAATTCTGACAGTTACAAACTATAAGCATGAAGGAAACATACATACTGAATCAATGAAACCGACAGGCTATGAACATGTGACCTCACTAACCAATCAGCACAACCCGTTAATGATGACCAGTGGAGAACCACGCTGCTCATTAAATACAAACATCGAGGGTTTCTCAAGATGAGCTTATTATTAATGATCTGATTTATTATTCATCACACCATCCCAAGGTCACATAGCAGTGCACCCCCCCCCCCCGTCTGAGAGGCTCGCGGGAGGGGGGTTCTTACGGGTGGTCGGTCCATCATTAAAGAGCTTCTGTGCATCTGAATGTTTTGTTGTGCTGTGTGTTGGTGTGTTATAATGTGTATGGAACACTGGAGGAACCATTAGGGATGGAAACATATGAGTGTTCTGCACGTTCTGCTTGGTTGTGTTTGGTTTTATTAGCCACCTGCACGTTTATTCAACCATTGTGATCTTAAAAACATTAACGCCATGCATCAGATCCCGTGAACTCCACACTGTCCATGGAGAGAAGACGCAGACAGCCTGATGCTCAGCTGAAGTTCTTTGGTGGTTCCTCATGGTTTCCACTGCTTTAATTAAACAAAAACCATTAAAACACCATAACGACAGAGCCTCAGACACACGGACCGACCTATGTTCTACAAAAGGTATTGTGGGTTCTACAATCCTCATGTCCCTCCATCTCTGCGGTTAGTACCGTCAATAAGCAGTAGGTGTCAGTACAGAGTCAGCAAGGATTACAGTGGAACCTAACGCTCTTCAGAACATTACAGATGTTCTCCTCAGAGTTCTCCTCTGCGTACTCCGCAGTGCATGCTTTACTTTTCATCCCAGTGTTCTTTTAATGTTCCTCTTCTTGTTCCTTTCGATGTTCTGGCACCAAGCTTTGATCCTGCCGTGCCTTCAGAGCCAAAATGGCTTTTCTGTAGAGATCTGACAGACAAAGGACCATGTGAGATAATCATAGAACATTCAAAAGTAAAAGTTTTTCTTTTAAAAATAAATGTAGACGGTCCCATGTACTGTCAGTTTTGATTGATTATTGATTGGTTTCTGATAGCTGTATTTTAGTTTGTTATCTGAGTGTGTGGTGGGTCTTTTGTAATCTGTAAAGTGGAAGTGGAAGGAGAGTTTAAAGTCTTCTCAGATCCACAGCAGGGAAGGACTTTTAACTATTAATATTATATTAATAAAGTCTACCGCGCCCGGTTACCAAATAACAGAAAATAGGAAATGGTTCGAAGGTTATTGCGTGTTTAATTATTTAAATATCTGACTAAAAATTTATAAAGATGCTATTTATAAAAAGGTCATTTTTCTGGTAGCACTAAATAAATTAAATTGTCCTAATATCTGACTGGGATTTCATAAGCATGCAGAATCTTATTTCTGTCCGAGGCTTTTATAAAACATGAACAGACTATAGTGACGTGTGGATCATAAAGTAATGTATATCCCTCAGAGGTCGATCTTATCAATGCTTATATTTTATCATTAACAGGAGAGCAATACATATAATCAGTTGTATGAAAAAACAAAGGTTATTAAAAATAAAAAGGTAAGATTAATAAAGATTACAATACAAAGTTAGAAGGATCCTACTTTTGTAAATTGCATCTACTGTTAAATGGAAACGAGTCGTTTGAACTCAATAATGCCTTTTATTCTCTTTCCATTTCCATTCTATTTACATCCATCCATTATCTTCCTCTTTATCCTCTATTAGGGTCGTGGTGGGGTTCCCCATGCCCATCCAGGGGAAAACGTTTCGGGCGCTGGGCAGATACACCCAGGACAGGACGCCAATCTTTTGCTGGGCACACACTCACACAGACACATATGGGGCAATTTGGAAAATTCAATTGACCTTGATCCATGTTTTTGGACTGTGGGAGGAAATCAGAGAACCCGGAGGAAACCCACATGGACACGGAGAGGACATGGAAACTCCACACAGATTGGGATTCGAACCGGGAATCCCTAATGCTGAGAGGAGAACCTGCCAACCACTAAGCCACCATGCCACCCACATTTGTATTTACATTCAGTCATTTAGCAGATGCTTTTTTCCAAAGCCACTTACAAATAAGAACATCACATCAGGAGTTATAAAGAAAACCAGCTCCACTGTAGAATTATCAAACCTGAAAAACCATAGAGTCCTCTCAGCCTCACCTCAAAACTCTTATCTGTGAGGTTCAAAGCTATATTTAAGCTTCTAACGTCTTTAAAGTTTCCTCCTAGGTCATTTAAATCTGTGAAGGTCGGTTTAGATGGAAATCACACATTTCACTTTGATTTGATCATCACTTTGGGGTCCCCATTGTTCCTGTAAAGCTAGAACTCAGTGAGGAGTTACAACCCATTGACATTCTCTCTGTTTGAGACCTTTGTCCTGTCCTCTGATTGTGATCTTTGAGTGTCTGCATCTTAAAAAAAAAAAAAGGGGCATGTGCCGCGGCATCGAATAACATTCATGTTTGATGAATTTACAGTATAGTTGGTTTTCTTCATAGCTTCTGACTTGTGGTGTTCTCATTTGTAAGTCGCTTTGGATAAAAGCGTCTGCTAAATGACTAAATGTAAATGTAATGTAAATGTAGCTTAGTGGCTTAGTGGTTAGCACGTTCGCCTCTCAGCGCTAGGGATTCCCGGTTCGAATCCCCATCTGGGTGGAGTTTCCATGTTCTCCCCGTGTCTGCGTAGGTTTACTCCGGTTTCCTCCCACAGTCCAAAAACATGGAACAAGTTAAATGAATTCTCAAAATTGCCCCCTATAGAGTGTGTCTGTGTGAGTGAGTGTGTGCCCAGCGATGGATTGGCGCCCTGTCCTGGGTCTGTCTGCCCAGCGCCCGAGACGTTCTCCCCTGGATGGGCATGGGGAACCCCACCGCGACCCTAATAGAGGATAAAGCGGAAGGTAAATGAATGAATGAATGAATGTAAATGTAAAAGCTGGAGAAGTCACATGTTTATAAGAAACATTTGGATCAGAAACCTGAACAAGCTATAAATATACGTCATGATACTTTACAGTATAATGTAAGTTTTTCTTTTATAGAGATAGTCAGCTTAATGAGACACAGTTCCAGGGGCATTTTTAGGGTTTAGAAACATCAGGGGCTTTAGTCCAGATCCGTTATTGCCCCCTCTGTCCTCTTTAAAAATTGGCCTTTCATGAGTGAATTTATCCATTTTTCAAACTGTTGTTACATTTATTTTGTTCGATCATTCATTCATTATATTGGATAAAATTAAGGGTGGCTTAGTGGTTTAGCATGTTCTCCACTCAGCACTAGGGATTCCCGGTTCGAATCCCCATCTGGGTGGAGTATCCATGTTCTCCCCGTGTCCGCGTGGGTTTCCTCCGGGTTCTCCGGTTTCCTCCCACAGTCCAAAAACATGGATCAAGTCGATTGAGTTCTCCAAATTGCCCCATATAGAGTGTGTGTGTGTGTGTGTGTGTGAGTTTGTGTCTAGTAATCAACTGGCTCCCTGGGTGTATCTGCCCAGTGCCCAAAACGTTCTCCCCTGGATGGGCATGGGGAACCCAAAACGGTAACTTTACTCCCCCTAGGGGCGAAAAATATCTGTCTCCTTTACACACACACACACACACACACACACACACACACACACACACACAGAGCTTCGGTCCCGCTGCTGTACAGTGCATTCATTCATCCATCCATTATCTTCCGCTTTATTCTATATTAGTGTCGCAGGTGGGGGGGTTCCCCATGCCCATCCAGGGGAGAAGGTTTCGGGCGCTGGGCAGATACACCCAGCACAGGGTGCCAATCTATTGCTGGGCTCACACTCACACACACACACACACACACACACACACACTCTCTATATGGGACAATCTGGAGGGCTCAATTGACTTGATCCATGTTTTTGGACTGTGGGAGGAAACAGGAGAACCTGGAGGAAACCCACACAGACACGGGGAGAACATGGAAACTCCACCCATATGGGGATTCGAACCGGGAATCCCTAGCGCTGAGAGGAGAACATGCTAAACCACTAAGTCACCGTGCCGCCCCTGCATAGTGCAAAACTTTAATAATACAGAATTATTATTGTAGAATAATTATTATTATTCAATACTGCAGAGGTTTCCTTGTTTCTACAGCAGCTGCTCCTCAGTCTGCCACGCCTGAATGATGAAGACATTCTGGTGGGTTTTTTTTTGTTTTTTTTCGTATTTAACCCAAAACCTCCCATCTGATCTCAGTCCCCTGGTTCCTGAAGTTCTCCTGCTCATGTTCTAGTACAGGAGAGAGTTCTCCAGCAGCTTCCAGCTTCAACCATGAAACTCACCAAAGGTGGCGGCGAGGTCAGCGGGCGGTCTGGGGTTCACCGGCGTCTCCTCTGTATTGATCTTGTTCTTCCTCTTTCCCTTCACCACTTTCTTCCTTTTCTTTTTTTCTAAGTGTGATGTAATTAGATGTAATTAGATGTAATTGTATTTATGTGGATTATTTTTCAGATCTAAGCGTGTCAGAGCTGAGTACCTGTCACCTCTCTGAGATCGTCTTTATCCAGGGACTCGGTCCGATCCACAGTCTCCACCCTCACCCTGGTTTTGGGTTTGAGCCGGGTGGATTTGGGAGGTGGCGCCCTGCTCTTGCCCTCTTGCTCCTCAGCCTCGTGTCCCTGCACCACCTCGTCCGTTGGCTCCTCCTCATCCTCACTCCTCCTTCCTCTCTTCTTGCTGCCCTTTTTCAGGTTCACTTTCAGCTTCTTTCTCCTCAGCTTCTTGTGAAATGAGTTCTCCTGCAGAAGTTAGAACCCAGCACGGTCATGGTCATCATTCACCTTTGATCTGCTCCACATTCACTCGGACTACGTCCCCAATCCAACCAACAGAAACCGGCGTGGTTAGAACCTAAAATCCTAAATCTTGTAGAAATCTCTTACTAAAGAGTGGAACCTGGAACAGCTGCAAAGAGGAACCATTTCATAATGGGAAACAGTTCCTGTAGGTGTAAGTGACCATCCATCATTCCATCCATCATCTTCCGCTTTATCCTATATTAGGGTCGCGGGGGGGGGGGGGGTTCCCCATGCCCATCCAGGGAAGAAATTTCGGGCGCTGGGCAGATACTCCCAGGACAGGGCACCAATCTATCACTGGACACACACTCACTCACACACACACACACACACACACACATCTGAATCTCCAGCACTGAGTATCACTGCAGTGCTGAGCATCATCCACCACCCTAATATCACCACAATCGATTGGGATCCATCTATTATCTTCTTTATCCTCTACTAGGGTCGCAGGGGGGTCCATCCAGGGGAGAACGTCTCGGGCGCTGGGCAGATATACCCAGGACAAGATGCCAATCTATCACTGGGCACACTCACTCACTCAAACACACTCTATATGGGGCAATTTGGAGAATTCAATTCACCTTGATCCATGTTTTTAGACTGTGGGAGAAAACTGGAGAACCCGGAGGAAAACCACACGGATACGGTGAGAACAAACTCCACCCAGATTGGGANGTCCATCCAGGGGAGAACGTCTCGGGCGCTGGGCAGATATACCCAGGACAAGATGCCAATCTATCACTGGGCACACTCACTCACTCAAACACACTCTATATGGGGCAATTTGGAGAATTCAATTCACCTTGATCCATGTTTTTAGACTGTGGGAGAAAACTGGAGAACCCGGAGGAAAACCACACGGATACGGTGAGAACAAACTCCACCCAGATTGGGAATTGAACCGGGATTCCCTAGCACTGAGAGGAGAACATGCTTAACCACTAAGCCACCGTGCCGCCCTAAGTGTTACCATATTAAGTATATTCAGTATAACATTAAAGACATTATTTTAATTGTGAATTTGTTTGAACTTACCTTTCTAAGAATTTCACGGATGGATTGCATGGAACCACCACTTTTCATTTCTTTGTCTAGGTGGCGCTGTACCGAGTGGTGGTCTGGTTTACAGGCTTTAGTTCTGCAGAAACAGATACTATTATTATTTTTTTTATTATTATTATTATTATTATTATTATTATTATTATTATTATTATTATTATTTAAATTGAGTAAACTTGTCGGTTCATAAAGCTGAGTGTGGTTCTAGTCTCTGATTCTGTTTCTACTGAATGTTCTGTGAATGTTCTGTGAATGTTCTTTGAATGTTCTCTGAATGTTCTGTGAATGTTCTCATGGTGGGACTGAGAAAGGAATATAAAGTACTGAAAGTCTTTTTTAGAGGAATCGCTGTAATTAAACCACATCACATTCAGAGTTGATGCATTGTCGAACCTGTAGAGGTCGCTGCTGTTGCACGGACCCTTAATTAGACCAGTGTTAAAGTCCTGCGTAACAGCCTCCATTCACATCCACCCTACAACTACACTCTTACCTCTCAACTTTGCTCTTTTGTGTTTTTTGGACCTTCTGTCTCCGGTCCTCCGGCCCCCCGGGCCCCTCCGGCCTGCCTGAGCGTCGGCAGTCCGTGGATACGCGGGAACACAGCTCTGAGTAGTCCAGACTGACAGCGCGCAGCAGCCACCTCAGGCCTCGCAGGGTCTTCCTGTCTGACCAACGGCGGGAATCCATTAAGGCCGAACAAGGTTCCTGTACGAAGCAGAACCGTTCTTACCCACGCTGCACTGCTTTAAAAATATGTAACATTTCAGTTTGGGTGAATGGCAGTGGGTTGTTGGGTGGAGTTTCCATGTTCTCCCAGTGTCCGTGTGGGTTTCCTCCGGGTTCTCCGGTTTCCTCCCACAGTCCAAAAACATGGATCAAGGTCAATTTAGTTCTCCAAATTGCCCCATATAGAGTGTGTATGCGTGCGTGTCTGTGTAAGTGAGCGTGTGTCCAGTGATAAATTGGCGGCCTGTCCTGGGTGTATCTGCCCAGCACCCGAAATGTTGAAGTGGAAGATAATGAATGAATGGATTTTTATTGGTGTTTTAATCTTTTAATTAATGTTTTGTCATCAAACATAATTAATTCTGTTTGTGAAGTTTAGTAGAAAATGGGGAATCCATCCATTATCTTCCACTTTATCCTCTATTAGGGTCTCAGCAGGGGGTTCCCCATGTCCATCCAGGGGAGAACGTTTAGGGCGCTGGGCAGATACACCCAGGACAGGGCGCCAATCTATCACTGGACACACACTCACTCACTCACAAACACACTCTATATGGGGCAATGTGAAGAACTCAACTGACTTGATCCATGTTTTTGGACTGTGGGAGTAAACTGGGGAATCCGGAGGAAACCCACGCGGACAAACAGACACACAGACCCACAGACACAAAGACACACAGACACACAGACAAACAGACCTACGCAGACACACAGACCCACACACACACAAACAGACCCAAAGACAGACACACACACAGACACACAGAACCACAGACAAACAGACCCACAAACACATAGACCCACACACAGACACACACACACAGACCCACAGACACACACAGACACACACACACACACAGACCCACACAGACAAACAAACAGACACACAGACACAGACCCACACTCACACACAAACAGACCCACAAACAGACGCACAGACCCACAGACTCGATGACAAACAAACAGATACACACACACAGACCCACACACAAACAGATACACACACACACACACAGACCCACCCACAAACAGACACACAGACACAAACACACACAGACAAAAAGACACACACACACAGACCCACACAGACACACACACACAGACCCACAGACCCACACACAAACAGATGAAGCTGATATAGATGTGGGAATAAAAAAACGTCTTCAGGAGAAGCGTGGACGTTCTACGCGAGTTTCAGAACTACCTACAGGTGGCGGTGTAATGAACTGAGGTGTCATGTGACTCACGATGTGGCACAGAGAGCGACTCTGATTCACCAGCTTCTCCAGAGACAGAACCTCGATCAGTTCACTTCCCAACAAAGCCTTCAGCTTGTCCTGTTTGTTGGCCAATCTGTCAAAAAAGAATCAAACCGGAACTGTGGAGCGGGTTTGTCTTCTAAAACCATTACAACTTTGGATTAAAGTACTGAGAAACACACACACACGGAGGAAGGGCACGATGTTCTACGTGGGTTCCCCTTTGCTGTTTTAATGCTTCTTTTTTTCTGACGAGGCCTTTATAAAGTCACACACTGATCTTGGGGGCGGCACAGTGGCTTAGTGGTTTGGCATGTTCTCCTCTCAGCACTAGTGATTCCCAGTTCGAATCCCAATCTGGGTGGAGTTTGCATGTCCTCCCCTTGTCCGCATGGGTTTCCTCCAGGTTCTCCGGTTTGCTCCCACAGTCCAAAAACATGGATTCAAGGTTAGTTGAATTCTCCAAATTGCCCCATATAGAGTGTGTGTGTGTGTGTGTGTGTGTGCCAGTGATAGAATGCCCCCCTGTCCTGGGTGTATCTGCCCAGCTCCCGAAATGCTCTCTCTTGGATGGGCATGGGGAACCGCCCCCCCCTGTGACCCTGGTAGAGGATAAAGTGATCTTATATGGAATGAAGAATAGACCTGAACCAACCTCCTGATGTCAATCACTCAGAGGGGTGTCCCAATAGATTTGTTCATATGGTTTATACACTTCATGGTCTCCTGTCCTTCAGTCTTTATGTTCTGGACCTGACTAAGATGGGCCTTCCCCAAACTAATGTCTCAAAGTCTTTACTGAGCCGTATCCACCATCAGAGCAGAACAGTGATGGAGTGTGTGTTCTAAAGGTGGAGGACTTACACTAACAGGGGTTTCCCAGCCACTCCGGAATGCCGCAGAACCTCAGTCAGGACCTCCTTCACCTCCTTCATCCTGTGTCTGTCGCTGGAGTCCACCACAAAGACGAGGCCATGAGCCTCATCGTAATGTTTTCTCCAACAGGCTCGCCCCTCCGGACCTCCACCAACATCCAGCAGGGTCACCAGGAAGTTCTCCACCCTCAAATCACTGCACACACACCCCTGAGTCGGTCCCACCTCAGTATGTGGAGCTGAAGGAAACACGATGTTCAGAGTTCATTCTGTTTGCAGTTCTGTTTCCTGTTTAAGAAACTAAACGTATGAAATATCTCTAAGAGTTAAATAAATGATTCAGGTGGTTCTCAAAGCATGGAACGCAAGGTAGCACCAAATGGGACATCAGATGATGCTATGGACAATACATTTAATAAACTGTGTTTTGTAATTCGGCAACTAGATTGCAATCATTTATTATTTGAGAAACCGAAATCCTGTTACTCATTGATAAGCCTTCACTTTAAAAAATGGATCAGATTATTAACGATTTTGTTTTTAATAGTATGTGTGTTTGTGTTTTATTAAAGCAATAAGACACTTGAGGTTGTGTATTCATCTGTCTATTATTTTCCATGTATAGGGTCGGGGGGGGGGGTTCCCCATGCACATCCTGGGGAGAACGTTTCGGGCGCTGGGCAGATACACCCAGGACAGGGGGGGCAATCAATCACTGGGCACACACTCACTCACACACACACTCTATATGGGGCAATTTGGAGAATTCAATTGACCTTGATCCATGTTTTTGGGCTGTGGGAGGAAACCGGAGACCCCAAAGGAAACCCATGCAGACAGGGGGAGAACATGCAAACTCCACCCAGATTGGAATTTCGGAACTGGATCCCCAGCACTGAGAGGAGAAAATGCTCACCACCGCACCCGGTTGTGTATTATTGTGTTTTATTGTGGGACCAATAAGACCTCTTCATGTGAGTTACTCAGACTGAGGCCACGCCCTCTCATACCGTATTGCTTTAATGTTCACGCACACCTGACTGGTGTGCCAGATGTTGCTTCGTGATGAAAAATGGAGGTGGTGTTGAAAGGTTTTGGTGTGAATGGGTGCTACATGGTCTGAAAAGTTTGGAAACCCGTGATGCAGGCGGTACCTCTGAGCATCCCTCTGACACACGACGTCTTTCCTGCCTTCTCAAGACCGACCACGAGAACCGAGACTTTCCTACAGAAACAGAAACCAGTGGAGAAGGATTTATAACCAACCTTTAATCACATCAGGACCGTCATCGCGGACGCACTCATCAGAAATCACATGATCAAGATCAAAAACGAAGAAAAGTCGACTGTAAATGAGGTACCACCTTAAAAATTAACATCAAGGAATATGATGTCCAACCTCGAGTTCATCATGATTTTTAGTTACCACTGTAACTCTCATTGCACCAGGGGGCGCTGTTTGAACCCTGTGCTCGCTTTGTAAGACCCTTTGGATAAAAGCATCTGCTAACACGAGTACAGTGAAGAATCAAACCTTTAAAAAGGTCCAGAGGGATGGACGGTCACCTGACCTGAAGGTTTTGATTCGGTCTGATCTAACATCATGTCTAAGGTTAGGTCTGATGAGCAGTCGGATCAGGACTGATGGACCTCGTACCTCATGGGCTGCTGGAGTTTGGAGACCCAGCTGCAGCAGTTGCTCATCAGGTTGAACATGCTGAAGTGAGGAGGTGAGCACCATCGTCTTATCTCAAACCTGCAGACAACGAGAACCAGGTCAGTCTCATTAAGAACATTGTACAGAACCACAGAGATTAGGAACGGTTCCTCAGAGAACCACAGAGATTAGAAACGGTTCCTCAGAGAACCACAGAGAACCACAGAGATTAGAAACGGTTCCTCAGAGAACCACAAAGATTAGGAACAGTTTCTCAGAGAACCACAGAGATTAGGAATGGTTTCTCAGAGAACCACAGAGAATCACAGAGATTAGGAACAGTTCCTCAGAGAACCACAGAGATTAGGAACAGTTCCTCAGAGAACCACACAGAACCACAGTGATTAGGAACGCTTCCTCAGAGAACCACAGAGATAAGCAATGGTTTCTCAGAGAACCATAGAGAATCACAGAGATTAGGAACGGTTCCTCAGAGAACCTTCTGCAAACAAACATTACAATCACAATGCTTTAAAAAGTATTCTTAATAAACTTCACTGATTTGTAATCACACACACACACACACACATGTATTGACCCCTTCTGGTTGGAGTTCATGTTCAGTCTCAGTTTCAGTCAGATTGAATTTTTAAAACTTAAGAATGTATAGTGGGGTGTATGTGTGTTTGTGTGTGTATGTGTGTACATGTGTGTGTGTGTGTGTATGTGTCTGTTTGTGTATACGTGTGTGTATGTGTGTCTGTTTGTATGTGTCTGTTAGTTTGTATATGTCTGTTTGTGTGGGTCTCTGTTAGTGTGTGTGTGTATGGTCTTCCTCCCACAATAAACCTTCTAAATTAGTGCTGGTTTTAAATCTCGCTCCATCAGTTTATTAAAGAAACCAGATTCAGTGTTCAGGTGTTCAGAGGTGTTCAGGTGTCTGTAAGCGTTTCAAGAGGTCAGTCTGTTACAGCGTCCTGTTTTCCTTCACTGACCTCATTCCTCAGACATCATCAGCCACCTGACACTGCTCATCTACAACTAACATTAAACTCTTAAACAGATCAAAGCGTGAGGGTTTGGTAACATTTATGTTTAAAGAACAGCACACACACACACACACACACACAGCAGCTCTATGAGGCCTGGACCAAACAGATTTTGGGTTTTGGGATTCAGATCTTATTGAAGCTCGTGGCAGTACTTACAGTAACAGCTCCGTGTCCGTCTGCATGGTTCCGTCTTTGGTCCTGTAGCATTCTGCAGACAGTAACGGATCCTAATAAAGCTCCAATTACACCACTAATCCCATCGCTCCATCTGGGAGGAGCCAAGTAACAAACAAGCTTACACTCTGGACCAATCACAGCGTGGTCAGAGACATCTGCTCTGCTGACCGATAATCCAGCTCTGAGGTTCCACAGCATTCTGGATCATCTGTCTGAATTCTGCTGAACCCAAGCTATCATTCCACATGTATGAAGGTCTGGGTTCAGCAGAATTAGAGTAGATGATCCAGAATAATGTGGAATGATGGTTCATATCATGCTGTGTCTCCACGTTCCTCGCTTCCTTTAGATGTTTCATCTCCATCGTCTCCTCACATTCAGCTCTATGATTTTGCTGCTCTGTCACTTTGTGGATACAGAAGCTCAATGTCAGTAGTTCCTTATTGAAGGGTTGAGGAACATTCTCAGAACTTGGTGATTTTGTTTGTATGTAAACTCTCAGAGTATCTGTCCAGGAACCATCACATCTGCTTCTGGACCTTTGTCTTACTGAACTGTGGGACCAGTTTTGCTGACAGAGAGGTTCTCTGGTGATTCTGGAGTCACCTCCTCATGGACGAGCCCGTACTGATTGTTAATTAACTTTCTGAAGCCCTTTAGGGGATCGAGACTTTTGGATCCTCTAAACCCACTGTGACATAAGGAGAACATGCCAACTCCTCACAGAAAAAAAAGTTTGTAAATTCAACCCCGTGACCTCTCATCCTGCTCCAAAGGTCTGAACATCTCCTGGACAGGTCACCTGGAGGTTCTGTAGCTTAGTCCTCCACCCTGACGTGGATCTGAGGTTCCTGACCTCACCAAGAGGGACGATTGTGTCATTTCATTCAAAACAAACCCAAGAAAAGCCCCGGTCATATGACTCAGGGTGACATCACAGATGCTCTGAGCAGCACTATGAGATTACAGGATGTGAGGTCAGCACACAGCCCCTCCCCCGGCGGTTTTGACCCGAACCCGGGTCAAACCCGCCGGGGGAGGGGCTGTTTTAGCGGGTCCAGCGCTCAGATCTTCAGGTTCTCCTCTCTGAGTTGTGAACATGGTGTAAGTCCTCTGTTCTAAAATAATAAATATTCAGTCGGCTTCTCTGCAGGATTTACTTCAGAGCTTTGATAAGTCAGACTTATTAATCCTGGCTCTGTTTTAAATCCTCCCAGTGTGGTGCACGGTGCCGTATGGAGTACTGTTACTGTACTGTAATGTAAACCGTTATGATCCAGAGAGATGGACCAGTCCATCAGACAGCACAGCAGTTATTACCCCCCCCCCCCGAGTCAGGAGTAACACGAAACCATGACATCTGAATCTAATCTAAAATCACGAGTCTGAACCATAAACCTGAATCATGAGCCTGAATTTAGAGTCTGAATCATAAACCTGAATCCAGAATCTGAATCATAAACCCGAATCATAATTCTGAATTTAGAGTCTCAATCATGAGCCTGAATCATAAACCTGAATCCAAACTCTAAGTCATGAGTCTGAATCATAAAGCTGACTTTAGAGTCTGAATCATGAACCCAAATCATAAACCTGAATTTAAAGTCTGAATCATGAGCCTGAATCATGAGCTAGAATCCACAGTCTGAATCATAAACCTGAATCATTAACCTGAATCGTGAACCTGAATTTAGAATCTGAATTATGAGCCTGAATCATAAACCTGAATCATTAACCTGAATTTAAAGTCTGAATCATGAGCCAGAATCCAGAGTCTAAATCATAAACCTGAATCGGAAACCTGAATTGTGAACCTGACTCTACAGTCTGAATCATGAGCCAGAATCCATAGTCTGAACCATGAGAATGAATCATATACCTGACTTTAGAGACTGAATTCAAAGTGTGAATCATAAACCTGAATCATGAAACTGCTTTTAGAGTCTGAATCGTTAACCTAAATCCAGAGTCTGAATCATGAACATGACTCATGAACCTGAATCATAAGTCCGAATAATAAAAGTGAATTATAAGTCTGAATCTTGCGTCAGAATTATGAGCCTGAATTATAAACCTGAATCATGAAACTGAATCATGAATCTGTATAATGAACATAAATCATAAACCTGAATCATGAGTCGGAATCATGAACCTGAATCCAGAGCCAGAATTATGAGCTTGAATCATGAACCTAGATCATAAACCTGAATCAAAACTTTAAATCATGAGTCTGGAATCATGAGGAACTGAAATCAGCCCTAAGGCCGCATGTTAAAAAACAGGTGTGTTCACACCTGTCATACTGTTACATACTTGTCAGGATGTAAATGAGAGTGAACTGAAGCAGCTGCTGACTCGGCTGAATCACTGAATCATCTCTTAATGAATCCATCAACGTTACATGTGACTTATTAAAACACCGGGTGGAGAAAATGAACAGCTGGAAAGGTTTTCTCATTAAAGCCCCCCCCCCATTCAGTTGATGAAGGGGGGGGGTCATCAGTGCGGAGTGGGTGTTAAAGGTGAAAAAAAATAAGAGTTGAAGCAAAACAGATAAAAATGCAGGAGGTCGAATGTAAATATGATGAAGAGAGTGGAGCAGCAGAGAGTGGAGCAACAGAGGGTGGAGCAACAGAGAGTGGAGCAACAGAGGGTGGAGCAGCAGAGAGTGGAGCAGCTGAGGATGGAGCAGAACGCTCCCAGAACAGCGCAGATCCCCAAACTGTTTACTCAGCTCAAACCTTCCCTTATAAAGAAATCCATCAGCCTGCTGCGTCATTCCCCCGGCATCCATCTGAACTCACAACCACATCCACCTTCAGCCTCCTGCACACGGAACATTACACCATCAGTTATTACATCAAAAAATACTTTATATTATA
>JAFMOD010000801.1:119527-246469 GCA_019802435.1 Corydoras maculifer | reverse complement strand
TTCCTCCGGGTTCTCCGGTTTCCTCCCACAGTCCAAAGTCAATTGAGTTCTCCAAATTGCCCCATATAGAGTGTGTGTGAGTGAGTGTGTGTCCAGTGATAGATTGGTGTCCTGTCCTGGGTGTATCTGCCCAGAATCATCGATGGCAAGCATTTGCAATTGATGAGAGAGCTCTCTGATGATTCTTTGCTGTACCCTTGCTGTTTATTAAGTAAATTGCATTAAACTTTGTTTGGATCAACCTGTATCTCTGAAAACATCTAACAGACCCCCCCCCGCCCCCCTGCGACCCTAGTAGAGGATAAAGCGAAATGTCATTATAATTTAATCCACTAGATGGAGACAGAGAATAAAACACTCGTGGTTGCTCTATTAATAAAGATTCCACTTAATACGGACAATTTTACAAAATTGTAAGTTGGTCGTGTAACAAAAAAGAATTAATTATTATCATCATTAACAGTAATTAAATTCCACTTTTCCCCAATACCCGCATTACTCTTATTTGTATTTGCTTGAATACATTTACTACACAGTACCAGTCAAACGTTTGGACACGCCCCCTTTTTGCTCTATTCTCTATCATACAGATGGACTTTGTAGTTCTTAATTCCAGACTGTAGTCCATCTGTGTTCTTTGTTGTTGTTAGTCCCCTGTTGGTTTCTTTGTTCTCTATTGGTCAGCATCACAGAACAGGTATCATTAGGGTGGTGGATTGTTTATGGTCAGTTCTGCAGTGACACTGATGTGGTGAGGGGGGTTTATTGTAGTTTCATTTCTCCACCTCAGTGACACTGCTGGGATAGGACTAATGCCCCCACCCAATAACCCCTGCTCTGTGGGGGTACTATTGTGGTCCTGACCATTAGAACAGAGTACACAGTATGTACTGTAGAACCCAAACAGATGGACTACAGAGTGGAACTACAAAGTCCAGCTTTACAGAAAGTGGAACTGAGAACCTGAAAAATAAGTGGAGTAGAAAGGAGGTGAGTGGTACTGTTTAAGGTCACAGTCTCAATGTCAGGAATTCTAGACACTGCAGTCCACACTTTTAAGCATGCTGCTGTTTTACAAGGCTAAAGCCATAGGTCAGAGTCTTAGAGTCTTAGGATATTGTATGTCTGCAATGTGTTATGTGAAGGTGATATGTGGCCCTTTGTTGTACGCCTTTGAACGCCAGTGGCATATCACGTACTTAGTGCTATAACTGTGTACTAGTGGAAAATGTTCTCCCATTTTGAGAAAACTGGGAGTTGGTGGGACGTCCATCTGTATCCGAGGAGGATAACGGTTTTGGGTATAGATGACACCAGACGGGGCGGCACGGTGGCTTAGTGGTTGGCACGTTCGCCTCTGAACTCTAGGGATTCCTGGTTCGAATCCCCATCTGGGTGGAGTTTCCATGTTCTCCCCGTGTCCGCGTGGGTTTCCTCCGGGTTCTCCGGTTTCCTCCCACTGTCCAAAAACATGGATCAAGTCAATTGAGTTCTCCAAATTGCCCCATATAGAGTGTGTCTGTGTGAGTGAGTGTGTGTCCAGCGATAGGTTGGTGTCCTGTCCTGGGTGTATCTGCCCAGCGCCTGAAACATTATCCCCTGGATGGGCATGGGGAACCCCCCCCCCCCTGCAAACCTGATAGAGGATAAAGCGGAAGGTAATGGATGGTATTGGCTGCTGCACCCTGCTGTGTGTATTTGTCTGAGCCCTTAAAAGACTGAAGAAGACAATATATTTCCTTCGTGAGAACAGTTTAGGGAAGGGGTATTCTTCCATTCCAGCGTGACCACACCCCGGTGCTCATAGTAAGGTTCTCAAAGGCATTGGCTTCGTTTGGTATGGAAGCGATCGATTGGCCTGCCCAGAGCCTTAACCTCCAATCAATCAATGAACTAGAACAGAGATCATTGTATAACCGTATAAACATGACCGCTGCCTGGAAATACACCACAAGACATGAGTACTTCGTTGTTTACAGTCCACACATTCATCGTCTTATTTTAACCCCTTATTTAAATAAGGGAAAGGTATTGGTTCGCAGATGTGACAGGTGTTCCAGACCGTCCAAGTGTCAGAAACTAAATTTAATCCCAGCTCCCCTGCACAGTTGTTCCCTCTACCCCCTTCTATTATCTGTGCCGTCCGTCAGGCCTCAGCCTCTCTGCTCCTGTCAATTAGTAAAGGTGTTGGAAGACATTAAGATCTGCCCTATGGAAATAGACAACACATGGTGGGGGGGTGAATTTTGGATTAAAGATATGATATCATCATCTCTCTGCTGAAGAGTCTGAAAAGGGGCTGGGTCTAGATCGCAGGTCACATGCTGCGAGGGAGAGGAGGGCAGGATGGTGGGAGGGTGTGATTTGTGGAAACTAATAAAAGAGTAGAGGAGGGGGCATCTGCCAAGTTTCTTTTATTTTGTACCCCTGAGGGAGAGCCAGCTTGGAAGTCAGGATGCCGGAACCCACTAAAAAAGCAGGTATTGGCATTCGGCTTATTAACGAAGTGGCTTATAAAGACGTATTTTATTGTATTAATATTGTGGATGTGAAGAAAGTTTAAAGCCCCATGGTTTTAAAATGCTTAAAGATGTGTGCTATAGTTATATAGATTTAATCGTAAGAACCAAGTGGAATTATATTAATAATTCATTATATTGGAATTATAAACGGGTGAAGAATGAATAACTTATAAACTTTAACCAAGATTTGATAATAAATTGGATTTCTTAACCTTAAAGGGTAAAATATCCATCATCTCTATCATCTCGCAATATGTAATACCACATGAATTGCTTTTGTTGATATAATTATATAATCTATAATAAAGATTATATCCAGTATACAGACATCATCATGCAGCATGGCGAAGATAAACGTTTAATAATAATAATAATAATAATAATAATAATAATAATAATAATAATAATAATAATAATAATAATAATAATAATAATAATAATGATGCATTTTATTTATAAATGGCAGCTTTCAGGGCACTCAAGGACACCTTACAAAAGTTAAAAGGGACACAATATAAAAGGAGATCAAATCAAATCAAATCAGACAAACAGATTTAAATACATTCATTCACTGATCGCATAAAATAACGAACAGAGAATTGTGCAATGAAAAATTAAAAAAGGGTTTTGAGCCGGGATTCAAAGGTTGATAAACAGTTGATACTGCGAATTTGGATAGGGAGGTTGTTCCAGAGCGATGGAGCAGAGTGGCTAAATGCTCTTGTCCCCATAGTGGACAGGCGGACTGAAGGGACAGTGAGCTGACTGGCTAAAAAAGATCGGAGGGTACGAGCAGGACTGTATGGTGTTATTAAATCAGAAATTAAATCAATACATCGGCAGCTCTATACGTGATAGTGATCTATTTTGCCTTCTGTACTTACACACAGAGGAATGTGTCCTATACATTTAACCAATCCGTGCAGAACACACACACACACACACACACACACACACACACACACACACACACACACACACACACACACTGAATGAAGTGCGCACACATGCCCGGAGCATTGGCCCTGTACACAGCTCCCGGGGAGCAATTGATGTCTGGTGCCTTGCCCAAGGGCACTTCAGCCATGGTACTTTGTGATACCGGGAATCAAACCGGGGACCTTCAGGTCACAAAGCTGGTTCTTTATTCAGGTGTGGCACATTACAAGAATAAATTGTATGTATGTAGGTTTACCAAACTCAAATAACATGGCTCCATCCCAAATGCATCGGTAAGCTGCAGAACAATCGCATATTTTAAAGGTCATCAATGAGTGTGGATATCATTCCCATGGAGGATTACTTGGAACAGCAGGTGGGGGGCCTAAATAGCCCTCCACAATCTATAGCTCGGTGGAACCGCCAGATAGGAGAAGGATAATCTTAGCATTGTCGTCGAAAAGACAGAAATACCGAATTCAGTGTTTTATCCCAATGAGCCTGTAGCCCCTCATCAGATCCATGTGTTATAATATTAATTCTGTATCAGTCTGCAGTGAATCTCCAGCTCAGATCAGATCAGATCAGATAATGATTAGATGGGTTTGGTCTTTTAAATAGTGTTGGGTGAGACCGTGTGGTTAAACAGCTTAACTACTGGATTGTCACGTCTTTATCTGTAACCGCGCCATAAAACTCTGAAAAGCATCCAACAGCATTATAAAGATCTAATCACGGTCTGATCTGACTTATGAGTTATTATAATGCTGCGTGTTAACATCTCTGGTATTCATATTAGACTACTGAGTTAATAACTCTTAGTGGTTTTCCTAATAAGTAAAGAAATTGTATAATCACCCCCCCCCACCCCGTTATCTTTTAATCTTTGCGCTCGTCATACAACGCTCTGATATTTCCCTTGCAAATTGGAACACTCACTCCTCTGAAGTTTGTTATTCTTTCTTAAGTCCGCTAATCTGCGTAAATACAATTTACCAGTTCCAAAAATCTCTGCTATTGAGTTGCACCGGGATTACGCTTCATGCCCTCGCACATTGTCCTGAGGTTCTGTGAAAGAGGATCTGTCCAGGGCATTCACACATCCATCAACATCTACCTTAAACCTTCTCTGGTATGAGCTATCGCCAGTTCAGGGATGAAATAAGCCGCTGCTTGTCTTTCCTCACTTGGGCTGTCGGCACTGCAGAGTGTTATTGATGTACATCATTGTCCCACAATACTCACAGCCAGTTCCCAGCATGGACAACATTCAGGCTGTTGATTGTGGAGAGTATAACTATGGTGATGTGCATGTCAATGTGTATATATATATATATATATATATATATATATATATATATATATATACATATATATATACACACTATTATGTGTACATAGATACATGACATATATATATATATATATGTATGTATAACTACACAAAAAGGATGTGCAAAAAAATGTGTGTTTGTGTCTGTATATATATATGTATATATATATATATATATATATATATATATATATATATATATATATACACTTATGTATATATATGTATATACACACAGTGATGTGCATGTGTGTGTGTATTTATTATACTTATGTATTTATACACACATACATACATACCTTATATATGTATATACACACATATATGTTTAAGCACACACACACACATACTTACATGGATGGAATATTGGAATTTGGGCAGGAATCAAGCTCTGGCCCTTTATATCTTAATGTTTTAAAATTCATTTTGTATTAGAATAAAAGAAAACTGATTATTAGAAAAAGAAAACTGATTTGTGGTTCCATAGTTTTTCCTTTTATATTTCACGTTCTCAATCCAGGGGAAATAAGACTTTTTGTTTGCACCTCACTATGACTTTGTTCTCCAGTATCGGCCTTTATCAAAAAACCAAAAAGTCAGACTGCCGAGGTGGGAGCGACGGTGGTGTTCGAAGCACAGACTGAGAAACCGAACGCTAAAGTAAGATGGCAACGAGATGCTAAAGACATCACAGCCAACAACAAATACACTATATCCGCTGAGGGCAACAAGCACTTCCTCACCATAACCAACGCTGTGCCTGAGGATGCAGCGGGATACGCCGTGGTAGCGGGGGGCTCCAAAGTCAAATTTGACCTTGAGGTTACCAAAAAAAGCGAAGGTGGGTTGTTTGTGGGAAACGTTTGGATCCCGGCGTCTTATGTCTGGCACTTTTGCACCTGCTCTTGAATTTTGCACTTGCGTCTTGTCACAGTTAAGTCCCACTTCACCCAGATCACCCTTTTCTGTGTAAACGTATTAATTCAGCTTGTTCGTTTGAGATTCAACCCTTTAACTTGGCCTCTAATGGCCACCGCTCAGTCCTAACCCCGATGACCTTCACCTCTGTATCTGGGGAGGCACTTGGCAGCACGTCCAGAAGGCCTTCATGGAAACCTGATAGCTGAAGTATGAACAGTTTAAAGAATAAATACCCAGAAGCCTGTGCTCATATTAAACCATCATACTATGTTTAGTCATTAGTCCATTCAAGGTTGATGAGCTGAACTTTCCTTTTGTTCATACGTATAGTATTATGGGATTGCAGTAGTCTGTCACATTTACATTACATTACATTCGTACATTCATTTATTGGACGCTTTTATCCAAAGTGACTCACAAGGTGAACACAGGGTTAATCCCAACATCCCTGGAGCAATGAGGGTTAAGGGTCTTGCTCAAGGACCCACATTGGTTACTTCAGTGGACCTGGGATTTGAACCCCCAACCTTCAGATTGATAGCCCAAACCACTAAGCTACCACACCCTCATGCCAAGTCCAAGTCCATCACTATTTAAAAAACAATTTCAATATAAGTAAAACAATAAAAATCAATCATTCATTCATTATCTTCTGCTTTATCCTATATTAGGGTCGCTTGGGGGGGGGGGGTTCCCCATGCCCATCCAGGGGAGAATGTCTCGGGTGCCGGGCAGATAGACCCAGGACAGGGCGCCAATCTATCGCTGGGCACACACACTCACTCACACAGACACACTCTATATGGGGCAATTTGGAGAACTCAATTGACTTGATCCATGTTTTTGGACTGTGGGAGAAAACCGGAGAACCCGGAGGAAACCCACGCGGACACGGGAGAACATGGAAACTCCACCCAAATGGGGATTCGAACCGGGAATCCCTAGCGCTGAGAGGAGAACGTGCTAAACTACTAAGCCACCGTGCCGACAATAAAAATCAATGTGACTATTAATGCAATAAATGAGTTCTCCAATAATTGAGTTCAATTGAGTTCTCCAAATTGCCCCATGTAGAGTGTGTCTGTGTGTGTGAGTGTGTGCCCAGCGATATATTGGCGTCCTGTCCTGGGTGTATCTGCCCAGCGCCCGAAACATTCTCCCCTGGATGGGCATGGGGAACCCCCCCCCGACCCTACTAGAGAATAAAGCAGAAGATAATGAATGAATGAATTATTAATGTACAATAATTACAAAGTTTAGTGAGAGTAAATGATCTCATTTGATTTTATTATTTAATCATTTAATACTCTACTGGGGTCATGGAGGGTTCCCTATGACCATGCAGGGGAGAACACTAAGCAGATACAGCCAGGACAGGGTGCCGATCCATATGCACACTATATATAGGGGCAATTTGGAGCAAACAATTCACCTTGAATCTATGTTTTTTAGACTGTGGGAGGACGCCAGAGAAATCTGGGAAAACACACAGACAACCTTCAGATTGATAGCCCAACGCCCTAACCACTGAGCTACCGCGCCCTCATCCACAAATGCTCTGCTTACAGCGGGTCCGTGGATCACATGGTCATGTGTAATATATTCTTTTAAACACTTCTCAGCAAATGCCCCAGCCAAAGCCGGAAAGGAGGCAAAAAAAGATGCTAAAGAGGCTGAGACAGCGCCTCCTGCTGATACTCCAGTTGCACCCCCACCATCCGAACCTCCTGCAACAGCATCGGATGAAACCTCAAATGGTCATGCCCCAGATATTGTAGAACATGATGGTAACGTGCTTTTCTATTATTTTTTAATACAGCAATTACTGATCAATGCAATAGTGTGTATAAATATAATAATCATTACCTCACCCATCCAGAAAATCAGCCACCTGACACGAGACAGGACCTGACCGGACTGGGGGGGGGGGGGGGGGGGGGGGGGGGGGGGGGGGGGGGGGGGGGGGGGGGGGGGGGGGGGGGGGGGGGGGGGGGGGGGGGGGGGGGGGGGGGGGGGGGGGGGGGGGGGGGGGGGGGGGTCCCCATGCCCATCCAGGGGAGAACGTTTCGGGCGCTGGGAAGATACACCCAGGACAGGACGCCAATCTATCACTGGACATACACTCATTCACACAGACACACTCTATATGGGGCAATTTGGAGAACTCAATTGACTTGATCCATGTTTTTGGACTGTGGGAGGAAACCGGAGAACCCGGAGGAAACCCACGGGGAGAACATGGAAACTCCACCCAGATTGGGATTCGAACCGGGAATCCCTGAAGCTGAAAGGAGAACATGCCAACCACTAAACCACCATGCCGCCCCTATTGATGTACATGTTTTTAATTTTATTGGGGTAGGGGCGGTGGTGGGGCGGCATAGTGGCTTAGTGGTTCTCCTAGCGCTGAGAGGAGAACATGCCACCCACTAAGCCACCGTTCCGCCCATAATTAGCATTATTAAATGTTAAATTATAAATGTTTAGTTTAGTTTAAATTAGCTATTTGAAGTTTTACAGGATCAAATATCCTGACCTTCCCGGTTCGAATCCCCATCTGGGTGGAGTTTCCATGTTCTCCCCGTGTCCGCGTGGGTGTCCTCCGGGTTCTCCGGTGACACTGATGTGGTGAGAGGGAGGTTATTGTAGTTTCATTTTTCCACCTCAGTGACACTGCTGGGATAGGACTAATGCACCCACCCAATAATCCCTGCTCTGTGGTGGTACTACTGGGGTCCTGAGCATTAGAACAGAGTACACAGTATGTACTGTAGTCCACAAACAGATGCTAGAACTACAAAGTCCATCTCTGCAGTAAGTGGAACTGAGAACATGGACAATAAGTGGAGCTGAAAGGAGATGTGTCCATTATGGATTGTAAAAGCGACGTCTTTCACTCTCTCCAGGTGGAAATATAACTTTTGTGGCGAAGGTGTGTGGTGCCTCTTTGTTAAAGAAGCCCTCAGTCACATGGTTCAAAGGAAAATGGATGGATTTAGCCAGCAAGTCAGGAAAACACCTGCAGCTCAAAGAGCACTATGATCGCAACACGAAGGTACGTAGAGCTATTCATCTTTCCACCAGATGTTTATTGTAGCATCTTCTATAAAGACTAAAAGAACCCGAAAAATTGGGGTACGCCAATTAATCGTTTTTGCAATTAATCGCGATTAAAATTGTTACAGTTAATTAATTGGAAGAGTACCTCATTATCATCATGACCACATACATAAGAAAAATACATATTATGCTAGTAGCTGGAGGCTTGCAGAACGTTCGTCTGGTTACTGTGTCCCTACTGAAAAAAGTTTTTATTTAGATGGATATAAACATGGTGCGGCAGGGTGTCTTAGTGATTGGCATGTTCTCCTCTCAGCACTAGGAATTCCCGATTCAAATCCCAATCTGGTTGGAGTTTCCATGTTCTCCACGTGTCCGTGTGGGTTTCCTCTGGGTTCTCTGGTTTCGACAGTCCAAAAAACTTGGATCAAGGTTAATTGGGAGAACATTTCGGGCGCTGGGCAGATACACCCAGGACAGGGCGCCAATCCATTGCTGGGTACGCACTCACTCACACAGACACACTCTATATGGGGCAATTTGGAGAATTCAATTGACCTTGATCCATGTTTTTGGACTGTGGGAGGAAACCGGAGAACCCGGAGGAAACCCATGTGGACACAGGGAGAACATGGAAACTCCACCCAGATTGGGATACAAACGGGGAATCCCTAGCGGCGAGAGGAGAACATGCCAACCACTGAGCCACCGTGCCGCACTTAGACGATAATCGTACCATTTAAAGCAGTAATCGTCTCATGCCTAATTAACAGATTGCCTATTTTGTTAAAAAACAGGAAAAGACTTTTTCGAACTGGTCAGTTTGTCACCATTGACTGTTCCGTTTTCGTCTAAACGTCATGAGATCCTCTGTAATATTGCAGATGTTTACCTTCGAGATGCACATTATCGCGGCCAAAGCCAATTTTGCGGGAGGCTACCGGTGTGAAGTCACGTCCAGAGACAAGTTTGACAGCTGTAATTTTGACCTGACCGTGCATGGTGAGCAACGACATACACTCTTGGTCTTGGTGCCAGGTCCAAGTGCAGTTAGAATGATATCAGTAGTATCCCCATACATCAATATGTCCCATACATCGTCCACAAAATCCCAAAAATACACAAGTACCCTACTAATTGCCCTACAGAGGTTCGAGTGACGGAGGGACTGGACATCCGGGCAGCTTTCAGACGCTCGTGAGTACAATTTCTATTACTATCATTGAGCTCATTCATTATTTGGACATTTTCAGAGCTTTTTTTAAATGTTTGACGCCCAATTTTTCGGGTTCACGTAAGAGTTATAAATCATGAGGGTCATTTTTGTCTCATTACTCAAACATAACAATCGTTCAGGAGCATATCTGCAGGCAAGAAGAAGATGGCAGCATCTGGCAGGTAGCTAAAGGGCTTTGTTGCAATGGCTAGGGGGCATATCCATTCACTTTACCTCTCACCAATAGGAGGCAGTTGGTCCTGGCGTGTGTGGTTCAGTGTCCTCGTGTCTCTATTTTCCATCTTTTTTATCTCCTCGTTCAAGAAAGTTCCAAAACAGTGATGATCAGGTCCATCAGGCATCACTTTTTGAAACCTCTACACTTCCCTCAGAGTGCACCTCCTTCTCTTTGCCTTTCTTCCCTGCATCTTCACCACCTTTCATTCACTGAAGAGGACTCAAACTCAGTCTCAGACCTCCTTATTGGCCTTTGAGAAACTTTGGATCATAAAAGTGAATATGGTTACCCTGACCACTGATTTCCACGATGGTAACTGCAGTGCCTGAGAGACTGATTAGTTAGATTAATAATATGGAACCAAATAAGCCAATAAGTGAAATAAAATACAGTCCAGGTCTCTTCACTGTGATGGAATTTTGGAAACCAGTGGGGTCACTTGCGCAAATTCACCTTTGCATGTCCATTTCTTTTTCACTGTACTGTTTGTACTGTGGTATTTTAAGACAGAACCACATGCTTTATAGAACTGAGTGCATGCATAAGGAACTGACTAGCATATTAATTTGTATCTGTTGTTGAAATTGCGGCACGTTGGCTTAGTGGTTGGCATGTTCTCCTCTCAGCGCTAGGGATTCCTGGTTCGAATCCCCATCTGGATGGAGTTTCCATGTTCTCCCCATGTCTGCGTGGGTTTCATCCGGGTTCTCCGGTTTCCTCCCACAGTCCAAAAACATGGAACAAGTTAATTGAGTTCTCAAAATTGCCCCATACAGAGTGTGTCTGTGTGAGTGAGTGTGTGCCCAGTGATAGATTGGTGTCCTGTCCTGGGTGTATCTGCCCAGCACCCGAAACTTTCTCTGCTGGATGGGCATGGGGAATCCCCCCCCCCCCCGCGACCCTAATAGAGGATAAAGCGGAAGATAATGGATGGATGTTGTTGAAATCCCGATCGTCCGTATCACAACACACACTCGGATCTGAAATCAGTGCAACTTGTCAACACACTGTCCATTCATCCATTCATCTATTATCTTCCACTTTAGCCTCTACTAGGGTCACGGGAAGGGGGGGGGGAGAAACACACCCAGGACAGGGCACCAATCTATCTCTGGGCACACACACTCACACACACATTCTATATGGGGCAATTTGTAGAATTCAATCAACCTTGATCCATGTTTTTGGACTGTGGGAGGAAAAAGGAGAACCTGGAGGAAACCCACATGGACACGGAACATGGAAACTCCACCCAGATGGGGATTCGAACCGGGAATCCCTAGCGCTGAGAGGAGAACATGCCAACCACTAAGCCACCGTGCTGCCCGTCAACACATTGTCCACTACAAAATTTACAACAAGCTTTATCTAACTACTAAATATTTTTAAGAGTGTTAAAAATGGGTTTTAAGAGAGCACGTAAACATCTGTAAATCCAAACTCATGCTCACTATGTTTTTTGTGACTGACGGCTGCAGCAGCACCGAAGCAGGCGATGCCGGAGAGCTGGACTTCAGCGCTTTGCTCAAAAAGAGGTACGACTTACAGCGTTTCACTTCCAACTGTATATCACAAACAATTATTATGAAGAATCGTCTGGCAACCCATAGTTGGCTGTTCCTAAAGTAAAGTAAGCATTGTGGAATGGACTCTCCGATGCATTGTATTCGTCGTGCATGTCTATTACTTACTGTCAACAAATAACGTTCCATCGTGTCATTGCCTGATGAGCCACGATGAGAAAACAATCCACAATTCGAAGGGTTCGAATTCCAGTGGTGGGATGATGTGTTGCAGATGTTACTGTATACCAGTGATTCTCAATTATTTTCTGTTAAGCCCCCCCTAGGAAGAAGACAACTTTTTGCCCCCCCCCCGTCACACACACACGAAAAAATGGGATAAAAAAGTATTTTTACACGCCCACCGTAGTATCCATTCATTCAGTCATTTTCTACAGCTTAATTCCCTATTAGGGTCGCGGGGGGGTTCCCCATGCCCATCCAGGGGAGAACGTTTCGGGCGCTGGGCAGATACACCTAGGACAGGGCGCCAATCCATCGCTGGGCACACACTCCCTTACACATACACACTCTATATGGGGCAATTTGGAGAACTCAATTGACTTGATCCACGTTTTTGGACTGTGGGAGGAAACCGGAGAACCCGGAGGAAACCCACGCGGACACGGGGAGAACATGGAAACTCCACCCAGATGGGGATTCGAACCGGGAATCCCTAGCGCTGAGAGGAGAACATGCCAACCACTAAGCCACCGCGCCGCCGAGTTTGTTCAGTACACTTAATATCGCTTGCTCTGTGATATCTTGTTATGCGCCCCCCCCATGCACCGCACTGCGCCCCCCCCATGCACCGCCCCACTATTTGAGAAGCACTGCTGTATACACATTCCCATCTGGATTCCCGTTTCATCTGTTGTTTCATTTCCTCTTTTTTTGCTTCTTTCTCTCTTTTTGTGTGTGACCAACGATTGTAGAGAGTAAGTGACTGAATGCACTCTGAATGTCAGTCTGGTTTGCAACCTGCATGAACTTCACTGATGGTGACCCCATGCTGACATGGTCCCCATGCTGTAACAGCTTCCTAATCACGACTCCCAATGCCTCAATCTTTAAAGTCCTGGAGTGAGCACCACACACTGTATTTATTTATTCCGATCCGGTTTATCATCTCCTTGGAGCAATAAGTCGACAGTCCCCAAGTACTTTGGTCATTACATTTGGTCATTTATTGGATGCTTTTATCCAAAGCGACTTACAAGGTGAACACAGGGTTAATCACAACATCCCTGGAACAATGAGGGTTAAGGGTCTTGCTCAAGGACCCACACTGGTAACTTCAGTGGACCTGGGATTTGAACCCCCAACCTTCAGATTGATAGCCCAACACCCAAACCACTGAGATACCTTGCCCCCTTATCCCAAGTCCATCCATCACTAATTAAAAAAACTATTTCAATAAAATAAAATTGCTCCTTGAAGCAATAAGTCGACAGTCCCCAAGTACATTTGGTCATTTATTGGACACTTTTTATCCAAAGCGACTCACAAGGTGAGCACAGGGTTAATCACAACATCCCTTGAGCAATGAGGGTTAAGGGTCTTGCTCAAGGACCCACACTGGTAACTTCAGTGGACCTGGGATTTGAACCCCCAACCTTCAGATTGATAGCCCAAACACCCGAACCACTCAGCTACCACACCCTCAACCCATGTCCAAGTCCATCACTAATAAAAAAAACAATTTTAATAAAATAAAAACAATAAAAATCAGTGTGACTATTAATGCAATCATTATTTATATGGGTGAGAATTAAAAATAATTAATGTACAATAATTACAAAGTTTAGTGAGAGTAAATGATCTCATCTTATTTTATTATTTAATCATTTAATACTCTACTGAGGTCATGGAGTGTTCTTTATGACCATAAAGCAGGGGAGAACACTAAGCAGATACAGCCAGGACAGGGTGCCGATCCATATGCACACTATATATAGGGGCAATTTGGAGCAACAAATTCACCTTGAATCTATGTTTTTTTGGACTGTGGGAGGACGCCAGAGAAATCTGGGAAAATACACACAGACACGGGGAGGACAGAACTCCCACAAATTTTTCTTCCACTTTATCCTATATTAGGGTTGTGGGGGGGGGGGGGGGGGGTTCCCCATGCCCATCCAGGGGAGAATGTTTCGGGCGCTGGGCAATTACACTCAGGACAGGACGCCAATCTATCGCTGGGCAAACTTTAACTCACACACACACTCTATATGGGCCACTTCTAATTACTGCTGTACATGCACTGTATTAATCACACAAACGAACTTATTGTCCTCACGTGACTTTATTTAATTTCACCAGTAACACTGTCTGAAATACGACTGCAGTGTTTATTAAATACTGTAATAAAGTCACGATGCATTGAATCTGTAAAGAAAAAAATTTGATATCTTTACATTAAAGAATTAGATATCGTTACATTAAATAATTAGATATCTTTATATTAAATAATTAGATATCTTTATATTAAATAATTAGATATCTTTATATTAAATAATTAGATATCTTTACATTAAAGAATTAGATATCGTTATATTAAATAATTAGATATCTTTATATTAAATAATTAGATATCGTTATATTAAATAATTAGATATCTTTATATTAAATAATTAGATATCGTTATATTAAATAATTAGATATCTTTACATTAAAGAATTAGATATCGTTATATTAAAGAATTAGATATCTTTACATTAAAGAATTAGATATCGTTATATTAAATAATTAGATATCTTTACATTAAAGAATTAGATATCTTTATATTAAAGAATTAGATATCGTTATATTAAATAATTAGATATCGTTACATTAAAGAATTAGATATCTTTACATTAAAGAATTAGATATCTTTACATTAAAGAATTAGATATCGTTACATTAGGACTGAGACTCTTTTCCCGGCTTGTTGAATTGTGTGCACTAATCTGCTGTGGTTTGTATCCCGCCATGTTTCTGCATCTTCTTTCGAGTAAATGCAGCAGTGGCCAACGGTAAGAGCTCAGCCATAACACTTAGCTTCCTTCCTTCTTTCTTTATTTATTTCCTTCTTTCTTTCTTTCCTTCTTTCTTTCTTTCTTTCCTTCTTTCTTTCTTTCTTTCCTTCTTTCTTTCTTTCCTTCTTTCTTTCTTTCCTTCTTTCTTTCTTTCCTTCTTTCTTTCTTTCCTTCTTTCTTTCTTTCTTTCTTTCTTTCTTTCCTTCTTTCTTTCTTTCTTTCTTTCTTTCTTTCCTTCTTTCTTTCTTTCTTTCTTTCTTTCCTTCTTTCTTTCTTTCTTTCTTTCTTTCTTTCTTTCTTTCTTTCTTTATTATTCCCATTTCTCATCCTGCTCGCTGCTATTTGCTTGTAGAAACAGTTGGTTAATGATGATTCTAACAGGAGCCATGAAAGCTGATGTCTGCAGCATTACACTAAAACGTTATCTTAACTTTTTTTTTTTTTGTATTTAAGAGTTTGATCCATCCATCCATTATCTTCCGCTTTATCCTATATTAGAGTCCCATGCCCATCCAGGGGACAACATTTCGGGTGCTGGGCCGATACACCCAGGACAGGACGCCAATCCATCACTGGGCACACACTCACTCACACAGACAGACACACTCTATATGGGGCAATTTGGAGAACTAAATTGACTTAATCCATGTTTTTGGACTGTGGGAGGAAACCCACGTGGACACGGGGAGAACATGGAAACTCCACCCAGATGGGGATTCGAACCGGGAATCCCTAGTGCTGAGAGGAGAACGTGCCAACCACTTAGCCACCGTGCCGCCCGTATTTAACAGTTTGATTTTATATTAAAATATATTGCCCTGAGTCCATCACTTGTTTTAAAAGTCTGCTCCCTCCCACAGTATGGTTCATATAAGCAACGAGCCCAACGTGGACGTATGGGAAATCCTGCGTCACTCACCAGCCTCGGAGTACGAGAAGATCGCCTTTCAGTACGGCATCACAGATCTGAGGGGGATGCTTAAGAGACTGAAGAAGATGAAAAAGGAGGAGAAGAAGAGTGCAGGTTTGGATTGGGCTCACGTCACACTGTTCTACTTTACTCTAAAGGGTGTGTTAAGCATCACTGAACGTTTGGTGACCAAACAACAAAGCAAGGTACAATCAGATCCGTTTGAACCTGTCCATCACAACTCGGGACAGTGATGTAGACAGAAAAGGAGTGGTGAAGATACTCCATCCATCCATCAACTTCCGCTTTATACTATATTAGGGTCGCAGGGGGTTTCCCCATACCCATCCAGGGGAGAACGTTTCGGGTGCTGGGCAGATACACCCAGGACAGGGCGCTCACTCACACATCCTCTCTATATGGGGCAATTTGGAGAACTCAATTGACTTGATCCATGTTTTTGGACTGTGGGAGGAAATGGAAGGGAGAACTTGGAAACTCCACCCAGATGGGGATTCGAACCAGGAATCCCTAGCGCTAAGAGGAGAACGTGCTAACCACTAAGCCACTGTGCCGCCCCTGGTGAAGATACTAAACTAGGGATTAGATTGTTACTGACACAGGTATCATCTGTTAAATCGATAAAATGCCCCCTAATCCTCAGTTTCAATAACTTCATATTTCCTACATAATACTGACATTAGTTTGTGGAAAGTTTTACTGTCATTCATTCATTCATTCATTATCTCCCGCTTCATGCTCTATTAGTGTCACGGTGGGGTTCTCCGTGCCCTTTCAGGGGAGAACGTTTCAGGCTCTGGGCAGATACACCCAGGACAGGACGCCAATCTATCACTGGACACACACTCACTCACACACACATACACACTCTATATGGGGCAATTTGGAGAATTCAATTGACTTGATCCATGTTTTTGGACTGTGGGAGGAAACCGGAGAACCCGGAGGAAACCCACGCGGACACGGGGAGAACATGGAAACTCCACCCAGATGGGGATTCGAACCAGGAATCCCTAGTGTTGAGAGGAGAACGTGCTAACCACTAAGCCACCGTGCCGCACTGTCATTTATTTCAGCATTTTTGAAAAAGCTGGATCCAGCCTACCAGGTGGAAAAAGGACATAAGATCAAGCTGCAAGTGGAGGTGGCTGATCCCAACGCAGAAGTGAAGTGGCTTAAAAACGGACAGGAAATCCACCCATCAGGAAGGTAGCTCATCAATCAAAGTAATAATTAAATCAATAAATAAATCTCTCATCTCATTATGTTCCGCTTAATCTCATACTAGTGATAAGGGTCACGAGGGGGGTTCCCCATGCCCATCCAGGGGAGAACGTTTCTGGTGCTATATATTACATTACATTATTTTGCAGAGGCTTTTATCCAAAGTGACCTACAAGTACTACCAACTTAATGGGTGTGGTCAGAATAGAGAGTCAGGCATGAAACAGCACTGCTGAAGTAAGGAGGGTTGAGGACATTGCAATGCTTATTTATTGCAATCCCCTCATATACTAGGGACTCATATACTAGGGTCGCAGGGGGTTTTCCCAATGCTCATCTAGAGAAGAATGTTGTGTACGGGGCAGATACAGCCAGTGTGTATACTCAGGGTGACAATTCTTTGCTGGGCACACAGACATACACTATATAGGGGCAATTTAGAGCATCCAAATTATTATGTATATATATGTATATGTATGTATATACAGTCTATATATGTGTGTGTGTATGTATATATATATATATATATATATATATATATATATATATATATATATATATATATACACACACACACACACACACACACACACACACATATATATATATATATATATATATATATATATACTGTATATATATATATGTGTGTGTGTGTGTGTGTGTGTGTATATATGTATGTATATACAGTCTATATGTATGTATGTGTGTGTGTATATATTCATTCATTCATTATCTCCCGCTTAGCCTCTATTAGGGTCGCGGTGGGGTTCCCCATGCCCATCCAGGGGAGAACATCTCGGGCGCTGGGCAGATAGACCCAGGACAGGGCGCCAATCCATCGCTGGGCACACACTCACTCACACAGACACACTCTATAGGGGGCAATTTTGAGAATTCAATTGACTTGATCCATGTTTTTGGACTGTGGGAGGAAACGGGAGAACCCGGAGGAAACCCACGCAGACACGGGGAGAACATGGAAACTCCACCCAGATGGGGATTCGAACCGGGAATCCCTAGCGCTGACAGGCGAACGTGCTAACCACTAAGCCACCGTGCCGCCTGTGTGTGTGTGTGTATATATATATTTATATAGTAGATAGTAATATCTACATGAATAGAAAAAAGCAACAAAAAAAAAGTTATTTAAAGTCATGCTTTTTCTTTGGTTGCTTTTAAAACATCTTTTTTATTTATTTTATCTCCACATCATTTGAAACATGTAGATTTGCATTCCCCCGTTCTACACTTCTATAATCTATAACTCTATCACTTCTTTCATATGTAAATGTATAAAGTGCTAATCTACTTTTTCTTTATTATTGTCTGTCCTCCCCAAACTCGGTGGTATTTGTGGATGGAATTCTCACCGCAACCCAAACCTGCAGCAAGTAAGTGGCTCCAGCAAGTCTGTGCATGAAAGACTGACCAGTGTGTTAGATAAGTTTCTCGAGGACTCTGGGTGTGACTGATAGCAGCA
Source organism: Corydoras maculifer (assembly GCA_019802435.1). NCBI lineage: Eukaryota > Metazoa > Chordata > Actinopteri > Siluriformes > Callichthyidae > Corydoras > Corydoras maculifer. The sequence continues at coordinate 228,023 of JAFMOD010000801.1, read as the reverse complement.
GTATTCACAGAGACACTACAGTGACAGCTACCAGACTGTAGTCTGGTACACATGCAATTGTATTTTTTGCAGTTAGTTAAACTTTGGACTGATACTGGATTAAACACCAATCTGCAACTGAGCCATGAATCATGACACTAAACCGATGAGGTATATATAGATATAAGAAAATGTCCTTTGCTATTTTTCCAGGTACATATTTGAAAGTGTAGGCAATAAGCGCTTCCTCACCATCAATAACTGTTCTCTGGCTGATGATGCAGCCTACACCTGTATTATAGGAGAAGAGAAGAGCTTCACTGAGCTCTTTGTTAAAGGTAACTTATACATCATCAGGATAAAGGTTAAACTTTAGTAAAAAAACGTAGATATGAAATCATTTATATCAAAATTCCTTCCTGTCTTTACCTCTCAGAGCCTCCTGTTCTGATTGTGCGCAACCTTGAGGATCAGATGGCGATGACAGGAGAGAGAGTGGAGTTTGAATGTGAGGTTTCAGAGGAAGGAGCTCAGGTCAAGTGGTAAGACTGTGAACTGTGTTCCAAGGTGATCTATTTTGCCTCCTGTATGTACACACGGAGGAATCTGTCCTTCACATTCAACCTATCTGTGCAGTGAAACACACACACACACACTGAGTGAACCGAGCACCCATGCCAACCAAGAGCACTTCAGCCAGGGTACTTGTTAGGACCGGAAATCGAACCAGGGACCGTCAGGTCACATGGCTGGTTCCTTACACACAAGCCTTCAGCTACCCTGATTTTTTTAAATTCAATATTCAAGATATATATATCAGATAGACCCAGGACAGGGCGCCAATCTATCGCTGGGCACACACTCACTCACACAGACACTCTATATGGGGCAATTTGAAGAACTCAATTGACCTTGATCCATGTTTTTGGACAGTGGGAGGAAACCGGAGAACCCGGAGGAAACCCACGCGGACACGGGGAGAACATGGAAACTCCACCCAGATAGGGATTCGAACCAGGATTCCGTAGCGCTGAGAGGAGAACATGCCAACCATTAAGCTACCGTGCCACCGTATAATATTGTTATTATAACAAATCATCTTTTCCATGTTCTCCCTGTGTGAGCATGGGTTTCCTCCGGGTTCTCTGGTGTCCTCCCACAGTCCAAAAACATGGATCAGGGTCAAAAAATAATTCTCCAAATTGCCCCATATAGAGTGTGTGTGTTTGTGTGAGTGAGTGTGTGTGCAGTGATAGATTCGCACTCTGTCCTGGGTGGGGGGGGGGGGGGGGGGGGGGGGGGGGGGGGGGGGGGGGGGGGGGGGGGGGGGGGGGGGGGGGGGGGGGGGGGGGGGGGGGGGGGGGGGGGGGGGGGGGACATTGTGTTGGGGGTGTGTTGGATGGAGGCACATTTTTTGCATCACTAAACACAACTACAATCACTGAAAATAAACTGATGAATAAAAACTGGCTGTATTGTTGTCAAGACTCTGAGCTTGACATTCCTAAGACGTCCACAAGATGGCATGCATGCCTTTTTCTTGTAAACGCCATAGAGCTGTCTGAGTGAGTTGAGTGTGTGTAAGAATGATGGAGGGAATGAAGCATGGCTGCACCTGATACAGGCTGTTTATCACCCAGCAGCTGTAAATTATCAGCTCGATGAAAAGGTCACGCCAGCCTCATGTCCCTGCACAGTGTCCTCACACCCCCGACCGGAAATATTTGGGAAGTCTGCCGGCCTGATACTTTCCATGTTCACTGCGTAATCAAATCCTATGAAATTAATCAAGCACTTCCAACCAAAGTCTGCTTCCAAATTCCGTCCCAGTGTAAAAGTGTGCAGTACACAAAGCAAGGCTCATACAGCAAGGCACCGGATTGGACAATTTAGCATGAAAGGACTTGAAGGGTGCAAACAGAGGCCTGACCTCGACCCCATCGAATACATTCAGGATGAAGTACAATAAAGAAAACAGGACAGACCCTTAAATCCAACAGTATGGACGCTCAGATGCAAAGGAGGACCATCTTAAAATAGCATGTCACAAAGGCTCCTGTAGTTATAATGTGTGGGTGTCCCAATACCTTTGTGAATATATCGTATACATCCAAAATTCTTATTCTAGGTTCTTTAGGATGAGAACAAGGTGCAAAGCTTATGTTTTACAACCCAATTCTAAATGTCCAGGGAAAAAGACGGCGTGGAGCTCACTCGAGATGAATCCTTTAAATATCGCTTCAAGAAGGACGGCTGCAAACACGTTCTCATCATCAACGATGTCACTAAAGAAGACTGCGGACATTACCGGGTAAAGACCAACGGAGGGCAGTCTCTGGCAGAGCTCATGGTGCAGGGTAGGTCTTTTATATTATTTATAGATATTTGATTATATTATATATATATATAAATAATCGGCACGGTGGCTAAATGGTTATCCTAGCATGTTCTCCTCTCAGCACTAGAGATTTCCGGTTCGAATCCCGGTTCGGTGGAGTTTCCATGTTCTCCTCGTGTCTGCGTGGGTTTCCTCCGGGTTCTCCGGTTTCCTCCCACAGTCCAAAAACATGGATCAAGTCAATTGAGTTCTCCAAATTGCCCCATATAAAGTGTGTTTGTGTGAGTGAGTGTATGTCCAGTGATAGATTGGCGTCCTGTCCTGGGTGTATCCCTATAGAGGATAAAGCAGAAGATAATGAATGAATGAATTAATGAATGAATGAATGAGGACATGCAGGCATCAGCCACAAATATATATATATATGAAAAAGTGTACAAACTAGATTCAAGTACACATTTTAAGGAGATTTTGGTGAAAACACTAATCACTAATACCCTGCAGTATCACAATAGTTTATGGCAATTTATTGATTTAATAGCATTTATTAAATGAATTGTTATTATGCTCGGTCTATTCCAAAAACGATGCTTTTAAAGTCCACAAGGTGGTGCCAAAAACGTCCAACGTTCATTTTATGCACAAAACACAGTATATCATTTTGATATCCATCCATCCATTATCTTCAGCTTTATCCTCTACTAGAGTCGGGGATGGGGGGGGGGTCCTGATGCCCATCCAGGGGAGAATGTTTTGGGCGCTGGGCGGATACACCCAGGACAGGGCGCCGATCTATCACTGGGCACACACTCACTCACACACACACACACACTCTATATGGGGCAATTTGGAGAACTCAATTGACTTGATCCATGTTTTTGGACTGTGGGAGGAAACCGGAGAACCCGGAGGAAATCCACGCGGACACGGGGAGAACATGGAAACTCCACCCAGATGGGGATTCAAACCAGGAATCCCTAGTGCTGAGAGGAGAACATGCCAACCACTAAGGAACCGTAACACTCATATATATATATTTATAGTGCTCCAAATACTGCAATATACCTAACCATGACCTCTGTGGCAATATCCATCCATAATACGTGCCGTTTAAATGTAAGTCAATCAAAAAAGGTACATGGAAAGCTTTGTGTCAATCAAAGTGAGCACCGAGAGCCTTCAGTCAAAGCGAGAGTTTAAAAATAAGCCCCTAAGTATTCCGCTGGGTATTCTATGCTCCTTGATATCTTCTTTAAACCCTCCCTTTTCATGGTACTGTCACTCAAACCGCAGCTCTGTTGTCAGCCTTGTAAATATGGCTGACAGCCCCATAGCACAAGGTTATGGTGTCCACAATGCACAGATGCCGGCTATTGTTAGCCGCCAGGGCCATATATTTTCACCGTGCAGATGACTCTGTCTGTTCCTAGCTCTGTCTTTCTTTTCCTCCGTCTGCTTTTTATTCCCGCTGTCTCTGGGTGTCCGTAATAGTCATGGAAATGTATAGCAAGCTGTCCTTAACTCTTTTAATAGCCGCTTTGTCTTCGCTGGTGTGATTATAGATCCACGATCTGCGTTTGCTTTTGTTTACGCGGGTTTTTATTATAATGATTTACATATAATTATAAAAGGCCTCAAATTTCCTTCTATGGAAGAATATAAGTGGCTTTGAATTAAAGGATTGCAGGATGAGCTTAAGCATCGTTGGGAAGCCAGGCTTTCATGTATAATATTATTCATCCATTCATTATCTTCAGCTTTATCCTCTATTAGGGTGGGGGGGGGGTCCCCATACCCATCCAGGGGAGAACGTTTCGGGCGCTGGGCAGATACACCCAGGACAGGACGACAATATATTACTGGACACACACACACACAGACACACAAACACACTCTATATGGGGCAATTTGGAGAATTCAATTGACTTGATCCATGTTTTTGGTAGGGGCGGTGGTGGGGCGGCACGGTGGTTTAGTGGTTGGCATGTTCTCCTCTCAGCACTAGGGATTCCCGGTTCGAATCCCCATTTGGGTGGAGTTTCCATGTTCTCCCCATGTCCACGTGGGCTTCTTCCGGGTTCTCCGGTTTCCTCCCACAGTCCAAAAACATGGATCAAGTCAATAGAATTCTCTAAATTGCCCAATTGATTGCCTTTGTGAGCCCAGTGATAGATTGGCGTCCTGTCCTGAGTGTATCAGCCTAATAGAGGATAAAGCGGAAGATAATGAATGAATGTACATCAATAATAATAACCATCACTACTGTATATAACATTATATATGCATTGGTTTGTGTATAGAGTATGGTGAGTGTAAATTAACGGCTATTTGTCAAATCTGTCCCTTAGAGAAGCAGCTGGAGGTGTATCAGAGCATCGCTGACCTGACGGTGAAAGCTAAGGAAGAGGCTGTGTTTAAATGTGAGGTGTCTGATGAGAATGTCAAGGGAACTTGGTACAAAAACGGAGTGGAGGTGAAAGCCGACGCCCGAACGCACATCACGCACATCGGCCGGTAAGTTTCAAAAGTGGGCAACGAGGTCCGGCTTCAGTACACTATCCCCTCATGTGTGGTACCTCATGGTTAAGGTGTTGAATCAATCTGAAGGGTGTGGGTTTGAATCCCAGGTTTACTCAAGTAACCAAAAGCCCTCAACTCTCAATGTTCCGGGGGTGCTGTATGGCCAATGATGTGTTCAGCTCCCAGCCAAGTATGAGGGTGTGGTAGCTCAGTGGTCAGGGCGTTGGGCTATCAATCTGAAGATTGGGGGTCCAAATCCAGGTTCCAGGTCCACTGAAGTTACCAGTGTGGATCCATGAGCAAGACCCTTAACCCTGTGCTCACCTTGTAAGACGCTTTGGATAAAAGCGTCCAATAAATGACCAAATGCAAGTAAACTCTCAAGGATGTGTGAAGGTCTTAAGGTCCTATAATGTTCTGTCTCTTTCAGGATTCATAAACTCACCATTGATGATGTGCGTCCGGAAGATGAAGGAGACTACACCTTCATCCCCGAAGGCTACGCATTTAATCTTTCTGCCAAACTAAACTTCTTGGGTACATACTTTTATTCCTTTCATTTTTTTATTTATATGTATTTATTATTTAACAGTCAGTGACCCATCGTACATTATCCACTATTTGTTTTCAGAGGTCAAAATCGACTTTGTCCCTCGTCAAGGTAAAGACCTTTTTTTCCCCTTTTATTTTTTTATTAAAGCTAAAAATGGCCATTCTATTACATGCAGTGTGTATTAATCATTATAGCAATCTGTCCTGTTGTCCCCTACATGCAGACCCTCCCAAGATCCACCTGGACTGTATGGGCAAAACTGCAGATTCTACCATTTTGGTTGTTGCTGGAAACAAGCTGCGTCTGGATGTGCCCATTACCGGAGACCCCGCCCCCACTGTGGTTTGGACCAAGTCTGACAAGGTGGGATAGAATATTTATTTTATTATAATCCATTCATCCATCCATTATCTTTCACTTCATCCTATTCTAGGATCACGGGGTGGCTCCCCATGCCCATCCAGGGGAGAACGTTTCGGGCGCTGGGCAGATACACCCAGGACAGAGCGCCAATCTATCACTGGGCACACACTCACACACACAAACGCACTCAATGGGGCAATTTGGAGAACTCAATTGACTTGATGTTGACATGTTTTTGGACTGTGGAAGGAAACCGGAGAACCCGGAGGAAACCCACACGGACACGGGGAGAACATGGAAACTCCACCCAGATTGGGATTCGAACCAGGAATCCCCAGAGCTCAGAGGAGAACATGCCAACCACTAAGCCACAGTGCTGTTCATGTTATTATTATATCATTTTTACATAGTTGGTATGTAATAAACGGTCATGTTTTGATGATGTCACGTGAAATGCAGGTTCAGTCAGGCTTTTACCGATTTTCTGTTGAAAAAAAGAAAAATTGCTCCTCCTACAGTATGGTATGTACCATACGCAGGATTACGCTCAACAATGTCCTACTAAAAAACCTTTAACCTTCCATTATAATCACTTCTTTAGCAGATATTTCCGAATCTGGTTACCAATTCCAATTCCTCAGTATTAACATCTTAAGCATCTGAAGCTCAGACTGGTAAGTGTTTTGGAGAATGTCCCCTTCTGATGAGTTCCAAATTGCCAGAAAGGTTTGTATTCATGCATGTTATTGGAAATCTAAACCCCTCAACACTTAGTTCTAATTTCTGCCCCGGTTGCTTCACCACTTCTACTCTACTTGTGTAGGCTAAGTCTAAAAACGCACTGGAAGAAGGGCAACAGGACCCAGCCTTTATCTGGACGTTGAAGGATGGTGATGTGAGTTGTGGCCTTTAAAACCATAGCATTAGCACAATCTCGCTTTTTCTCTATGCATTCTCTTGTCTCTGTGCTCCGTCTTTTGGCCTTTGCCTTTATTGTTTTTATGCGATTGCTGCCACTGCATTGGTAAACCGTCAGTGATCTGATCACTGATCAAGCTGCTAAGGTCATTTCTACATTTCATGAGACAGGTTTTCTAATCTGCCCGGTAAAGCTTGATAATCTCCAATTTGTGCATGATTCTTACCACTGAAACCTGTGGCTTCATTGTATCTTGGCCTTTAATTCCAGGAATATAGTGTTTTTCATTGAAATGAATGGGGGGGGGGGTTCCTATGTCCATTCAGGGGAGAACAATCTATCGCTGGAATCACAGTCACTCACTATATAGGGGAAATTTAGAGCAGCCAATTTACCATGACTAAGTTTTTGGACTGTGGGAGGAAACCAGAGAACCCAGAGGAAACCCACATGGACATGGGTGCGCGAGAACATGGATCCCCATCACTAAGCCACCATGCCACCCACCCCTGTGATCAAGTACTGGTATCTGATTATACTATTATATATGGTATATATCCATCCAACCATTATCTTCTATTAGGGTTGCATGGGGTTCCCCATGCCCATCCAGGGGAGAACGTTTCGGGTGCTGGGCAGATACACCCAGGACAGAATGCCAATCCATCGCTGGGCACACACTCACTCACACAAACACACTCTATATGGGGCAATTTGAAGAACTCAATTGACTTGGTCCATGTATTTGGACTGTGGGAGGAAACCGGAGAACCTGGAGGAAACCCACGTGGACACAGGGAGGACATGGAAACTCCACCCAGATTGGTATTCGAACCGGGAATCCCTAGTGCTGAGAGGAGAACATGCCAACCACTAAGCCACCGTGCCGCCCATATTGTATATATTATAATATTATATATAGTATCTGATTATCAAATACAGTTTCATCAGAAACAAAAGTAAAGCCTTTTGAATTTAGGATTTTGATCTGAGGTACATTATTCATGGTGGAGTTCAGCAGACAGTGAAACTCACTGCAATAAAACAAAAGACTAATTTCATCACCACAGTTCATAGTAAACCCGACTGTACGTCATAGATGCTGTTGGAAAACCAGAATATTCCTTAAGGCCTAACACATAACCTAATGCAAAAACCCGCTCATTCCATCAAACCATTAATTCTACATGGCATCACAGGTAACAGCGCAGGAAATGCCAGCAGTGTGGCCCAAATAACAGCGATGTTTTAAAAGCTTCTCTTGCACTGTCTGTTCTGAAGCATTAGTGCAGCAGGTGAGTGCATGCTTTAATTACCTGTTAATTACAAGTGGTTTCATCCAAAATCCACATCCAGCAAGCTCTGGTAAGTAGGAATGGAGTATAGCACGGATGCAAAACGCTATATCTTCATGTGTAACAATAAGCTTCTAGCTCCTCGTCATGTTGCGCCTGTTTGCAAGACAGTTTCAAGCTTATTTGCTTGGGTTGAGACTGAAATCTGGGGATGTACAGAAGAACCTTTGTTTTCGGTGCTAATCCAATCAGTGAAATCTGAAATCGCTAAAGATTAAGGCACCAATTTCTATTTAAAACTAAATATATTGAATTAACTCATTCTAGAGACACATTTTATACAGAATAAATGGGATTAAACCTGAAAACAGAACAAAGAACTTATATATCCACTATTTTAGATTCTTTTGTAACTTATATTTCTCTTTATTTCTTCCTTTTATATATATATATATATATTCATTATCTCCCACTTTATCCTCTATTAGGGTCGCGGTGGGGTTCCCCATGCCCATCCAGGGGAGACCGTCTCGGGCGCTGGGCAGATACACCCAGGACAGGGCACCAATCTATCACTGGGCACACACATACTCACACAAACACACTCTATATGGGGCAATTTTGAGAATTCAATTGACTTGATCCATGTTTTTGGACTGTTGGAGGAAACCGGAGAACCCGGAGGAAACCCACGCGGACACGGGAAGAACATGGAAACTCCACCCAGATTGGGATTTGAACCGGGAATCCCTAGTGCTGAGAGGCAAACGTGCCAACCACTAAACCAACATGCCGCCTATATATGTATATATATATATATATATATATATATATATATATATATATATATATATATATATATATACATACATACATACACATACACACACATATATCTATATACATACATTATACTGTATATACATATATAAAAATAAATAAATATATAATATATATATATATTTCTTTTATTACTTTTTTCTTTATCAAACTTGGATTATCTGTTTAAATCTGAATTAATAATAACGAACATCTTCAGTCTCTATTTGTTTATTGTTCGCTCCCTTTGCTTCTTTATCGCCACAATGGACCTTGTCGTAGATGGCGACTTTCCGTAAATGCAGCCAAAAATGCCAATTTCAGTGATCCTAATGCCCCGCTAGTATTTTTCAATTATTTCCTTCAACGTAATCGTGTTTCTGGTCTTTTTTTTTGATGGGGTGCTCACGTTTTTTGGTTCCATGATAGAACTAAAAGTAAAACGTCATTTTCACTGAGAAAATCCATGAGCACTGAATCATAAACGAATTATCAAAAACGTCACGAACGTCGTGAACGATGTGGAAAACAGAGGTTCCACTGTACATGTACACTGATTATCAAACCTAACGACTGAGTGTATCGTTAAATAATTGGTTTTATAACTTAATGATAATCGGTTAATAGGTCTTGACCGACTCTGGTGGACGCGTCCATGTGGAGAGCACAAAGGGTCACTGTATTCTGACCATCGAGGGGGCGGAGCGTCACGACGAGGGAACGTATTCTGTTGTCGTGCGGAACCCGGCCGGAGAGGACACTGCGGACATACATGTGAAAGTAGTTGGTAAGAAAGTTTCCCATCAATGCTTTGTATTTTTCCAGCACAGACACATTCCAAGATTACAATGCTACTATACGTATAAATTGTGGGCGCCCGAGCAAGGCCCCTAACCCTCATTGTTCCAGGGTGCTGTATTTACTGTAATAATGTAAAAATTTCCTCAGATGTCCCAGACCCACCCCAGGCTCCCAGAATCCTCAGTGTTGGAGAGGACTCCTGCATCGTTCAGTGGGACCCTCCACTGTTTGATGGAGGTCAGCCAATCCTGGGTAAGTGTCTCACAGATAAAATGGACCCAGTATTATCTTCCGCTTTATCCTCTTTTAGGGTCGCGGGGGGGTTGCCCATGCCCATCCAGGGGAGAACGTTTCGGCCGCTGGGCAGATAGACCCAGGACAGGACACCAATCTATCGCTGGGCACACACTCACTCACACAAACACACTCTATATGGGGCAATTTGGAGACCTCAACTGACTTGATCCATGTTTTTGGACTGTGGGAGGAAACCGGAGAACCCGGAGGAAACCCACGCGGACACGGGGAGAACATGGAAACTCCACCCAGATGGGGATTCGAACCGGGAATCCCTAGTGCTGAGAGGAGAACATGCCAACCACTAAGCCACCGTGCCAGCAGAAACATTTACATATTTAATAAAAAAGGCTGAATTGTCTCACAGGTTACGTCCTGGAGAGGAAGAAGAAGAAGAGCTACAGGTGGATGAGGTTGAACTTTGACCCCTATAAAGACACCACATTTGAGGCTAAGAAGATGATCGAGGGAATGGCGTATGAGATGCGGGTCTATGCCGTGAACAACATCGGCATGTCCCGACCCAGTGCTGCCTCCGAGCCGTTTGTTCCTATTGGTGAGTTCCACTGGATTTACTGTATTTGCTGCCTTTACCAACATGAACTCCTGAATCCCTTTAACTGAACCCATGCTCCAACATAAGATACCTTCTATCATTCAGTGTCTTACGCCTTTCCTCTTTTAGGGTCGCGGGGGGGGGGGGGGTTCCATGCCCATCCAGGGAAGAACGTCTCGGGCGCTGGGCAGATAAACCCAGGACAGGGCGCCAATCTATCACTGGACACACACTCACTCACTCATACACACTCTATATGGGGCAATTTGGAGAATTCAATTGACTTGATCCATGTTTTTGGACTGTGGGAGGAAACCAGAGAACCCGGAGGAAACCCACGCGGACACGGGAAGAACATGGAAACTCCACCCAGATTGGGATTTGAACCGGGAATCCCTAGCGCTAAGAAGAGAACATGCCAACCACTAAGCCACCGTGCTGCCCCAATAAGATAACATAAGATAAGACAATCCTTTATTATGTGGTTTAGTGGTTGGCATGTTCTCCTCTCAGCACTAGGGATTCCCGGTTCGAAGCTCCATCTGGGTGGAGTTTCCATGTTCTCCACGTGTCCGCGTGGGTTTCCTCCGGGTTCTCCGGTTTCCTCCCACAGTCCAAATACATGGATCAAGTCAATTGAATTCTCCCAATTGCCCCATATAGAGTGTGTCTGTGTGAGTGAGTGTGTGTCCAGTGATTGATTGGTGCCCTGTCCTGGGTGTATCTGCCCAGCGCCCGAGATGTTCTCCTCTGGATGGGAACCCCCCCACCCCCCCATCCCCCCGCGACCCTAATAGAGGATAAAGTGGAAGATAATGGATGGATATTATATTACAAGAAGTACTTTTAAAAAGAAAAAAATAGAAATAGAGCTCAGTATATACAAAATTAAATAAAATAGAATAAAAAACTACTCAATTATGTACATGGCATATAATACGATATGAAAAACAGATGACCTCTATCATCTTTTATAAAAAAAAATCCTTTCTATCATTCCTAAATAATTATTTAACTGCATTATTTTAGTTAATGAAAAAGTGCTACTATAAGTGTAATCCTAAAAAGTGTAATCCTCTGTGGTGATCCTGACCTTTAGAGGTCAGAGTGAAGGGGACAAAGACAGTTTGCAGAGAAATAAAAGGGACTATTATCTGTAATTAATAAAAAGTGATCTATTTTGCCTACGCTCTTGCACATGGAGGAATTAGTCTTTTACATTTAACCCAGTGCAGTGAAACACACATACACACTGAAGGGCAGCCTTGTACATAGGGAACAATTAGGGTTAGGTGCCCTGTCCAAGGGCACTTGAGCCATAGTATTTGGTGGGACCAGTAATCAAACTGGGGACCTTCAGGTCACAATACCATAAGCCTTCTGTATACTATAGGTCACAATTACCACAAGCCTAAGCTATATTATAGGCTATATTATTATAGGCTATATTATAATAGCCTATTATAACCCAACAAGTATTTATTATATAGTAGGTAGAGCTGACAAAACAGACAGTGTGTGTAGAAACAAGAAGGTGTATTGAATAGATGGTGTGTGCGTGTATAAAACCTGCTGACCAATGCAATACAGTATAGAAACCTAAATTTAGCCAAGGGGTATGCCCATGTGGACGGGACACAGAGGCCACCGAAGTACAAAGAGGAGGGGGAAGGCACCCAGCTGCATTGCTGCCATCAACAATCTTGTTCACAGCTTCCAGAGGACAGCAGGGAATAGGAGCAGAGCTGATGATACAGAAGGGCCTAAGCAAAGGAAGCCAGGCTCCCAGACGTGACGGCAAGTGATCCAGGAAAGGGCTTTGGAACAGTACGCTACCCCAAAGAAAGGAAGTCATCTTTCAGCAAGATGACCAAGCCAATGCTTCCAAAAACAGCGGAGAAAAAGCCAGTCGAGGAGGCACCGACGGAAACCCCTGCAGGTGTCAAAGAGCCTCCACCGGCCCCTTCTGAAGATACGGCGACCGAAGGGAGTGTCACGTTGTCCGACGAACCCGCTCCTTCAGACGGAGAAGCACTCGGACCCGTCGCAGGTGGAGAATCAGTGTCGGTGGAGGGGGCACCTTCAGGAGAGGAGGGAGTACCACCAACTGAGGAGCCTCCCCTCCCTCCTGAGACTGAACCAGAGCCAGAACCCGTTGGCAGTAGGCGTTTTGATTGCAACTTTTGGGCTTTGCGAATCAATGCATGTGTTGTGTTTCTGTAAATGTAGCTATAAAAAAATACAATCAGTATTTAGGTTTTAGTAAGAAAATTTTTTTTATATGATGTGATTGGCACATTATGCCGTAGATTGTAGGTGGTTTTTTGGATGTTGGCGTCATTATTTGGTACCAATTCCCCAACTTTAAGGGATTTGGTGTAGTGTATATCAGAGCTAACGACTTGGACAATGGTACACCATCTGGCAGTTTGTTGTGTATGCACCATGCACCATGCAATCGCCAGCTTTGTTGGTCAAAGTTGTAATTCAAGCTCGTAACAATGCTAGCTACTGTATTTATAGTTGGAAATGTTCTTCAGTAGTTCCTGGTACAAAACATCCAGCAATTTCATAACTCTGCGGTAATTTAGAGAACCTTTCAATGATTGCGGAAAACTTTCGTCCCGTAATTCCAAATGGTGGAACACCAACCATGTCAATAATGTTCTCCCAATAACTGAACCCGATAGAACAATGCCACGTGCAAACTATTCTTATCCTGGAAGATGCTTTGACATTATCAGCACCTGTATCTTTGAGAGCTTATCATCGCCAGCCCAAGTTTAACTTCAAGCAATGGTAGTTATGCTCGTCTTTAAAGGGCAGCTTGGCATGAGGCTAGCTCCAAGGCCAGGTTAGATTTTACTGGCCCAATAGTTTCCATGCCCTAGTTCTCAGACTGACAAGTAGAGGAGTACGTGTTTGAAAATATCCCGGTGGCAAGTCCCTGTAAATCCATACCAAAGACTTTTGATGCAGAGTGCAGTTTTCGGTAGCTTAGTTTCTAAGCGACTTTGCCGGATTAGGTGCTCGACTAAGCCTTGGTTAACGTGAACTGCAAAGCATATTTCCACTCCCGAAATACCCCTTGCCTCGGAGTATTTTCTCCACGCCGAGCAGGACGTTCAGGTTGGCGAGGGGTTTCGTAACTGACACTTGTATAAATGTAGACAGTATGGGGCAGTCGTAAGCTTAAGGTTGAGGAACCAGCCTTGTGACCTGAAGGTCCCTGGTTGGATTCCTGGTCCCACTATGGCTGAAGTGCCCTTGGTACTAGGAGTCTCCTCTCAGCACTAGGGATTCCCGGTTTGAATGGAGTTTCCATGTTCTCCCCGTGTCCGTGTGGGTTTCGTCCAGGTTCTCCGGTTTCCTCCCACAGTCCAAAAACATGGATCAAGTCAATGGAGTTTTTCAAATTGCCCCATATAGAGTGTGTCTGTGTGAGTGAGTATGTGCCCAGCGATAGATTGGCGCCCTGTCCTGGGTGTATCTACCCAGCGCCTGAAACATTCTCCTCTGGATGGGTATGGGGAACACCCCCCCTCCCCTCCGTGGCCCTAATATTGGATAAATCTAGAGGATAAAGTGGAAGATAATGGATGGATGGATGGATGGATGGATGTTAGGGGGCGCCAAAGGAAGATCTGCTTTATTTTGCCCTTCCCAATACATCCATCCATCTGTTATCTTCCGCTTAATTCTATACTAGGGCCATATCCCAATCCCCATTCAGTGGAGAACAGGCCAAGAACAGGGCGCCAATCTATCGCCAACTTATAGTTTTAGCATTGTGGGAGGAAACCGGAGAACCTGGCGGAACCCACACGGACATGGGGAGGACATGGAATCTCCACCCAGATCAGGATTCAAACCTGGATCCCCAGCGCTGAGAGGCAGATGTGCCAATACCCTCCTCTAAATTGCCCCTATATAGTGTGTGTCCCCAGTCCCCACCTGGATTTGAACCTGGATCCCTAGCACTAAGAGGCAAATGTACTAACGACTAAATTACTGTGTCACCTCCTTCCCAACACAACCCTCCTATTTACCCAACGTGAACACCTGTGTACGTCAACACCACTATTCGCTGAGACAACTACTGAGAACACGACGACATTCCACTGTATCGTAGACTTCACAGTGTTGAAAATATTAACTTGTGAACTATAGTTTGCTACGCAATAGCTCAATACAATGCCAAATTTAATCCCAGCTATTCTCTGCACTTTTCCACAGCACCTTGTAGCGAGCCTGTGGGTCTGTGCGTGGATGACATCAGCGACACTACAATCACGCTGAAATGGAGGACTCCAGAGAGAGTGGGCTCAGCGCCAATTGATGGATATTGCGTTGAGTACTGCAAGGAAGGCAGTAAGTATTTTTTTTTTTTTTTAATTATTATTTTTTTTATTTCTGTCGCGCTTTTTACAACAGTACATCGTCACAAAGCAGCTTTACAGAATGAAAAGCCTTTAAACCCCCAAAGAGCAAGCTAAAAAAACAGTGGCAAGAAAAAACTCCCTTTTATGTTGTTATTTAAGGAAGAAACCTTGGAAGGACCAAGACTCAGTGGGGGACTCATCCTCCTTGAGCGGATCCGTGTATCCGTGACATCAAATAAAGCATAAAACATTATGACAGTTTGACTCAATGGGATGAATCAATAGTCATGTGTTAATATGTATTAGTGGGTTTGTCTGCCCAGCGGTGGATTGGCGACCTGTCCAGGGGGCCTTTCCCTTTATTAATGCCCTCAGCTATAGGATGGACGCCAATAGGACGCCAATAAATACAAATCCACTAACTGTTTATTACAATATTCTGTCAGATTAAAGCTTGCCCGTGAAATTTTCTCGTCCTTCTCCAGCTAATGACTGGACTCATGTGTGTTAATATGTGTTAGTGGGTTTGTCTGCCCAGCGGTGGATTGGCGACCTGTCTAGGGGGCCTTTCCCTTTATTAATGCCCTCAGCTATGGGATGGACACCAATAGGACGCCAATAAGTACAAATCCGCTAACAATATTCTGTCAGATTAAAGCTTGCCCGTGACATTTTCTCGTCCTTCTCCAGCTAATGACTAAACTCATGTGTGTTAATATGTATTAGTGGGTTTGTCTGCCCATCGCTGGATTAGCGACCTGTCCAGGGGGCCTTTCCCTTTATTAATGCCCTCAGCTACAGAATGGACGCCAATAGGACGCCAATAAATACAAATCCGCTAACTGTTTTTTACAATCTTCTGTCAGATTGAAGCTTGCCCGTGACATTTTCTCGTCCTTCTCCAGCCGATGACTGGACCCCGGCGTTCGAGGGTCTCACGGACAGGACCTCCGTGATCATCCGTGACCTGCCCACTGGAGAGAGGATGCAGTTTCGTGTGCGGGCATTTAACGTAGCCGGCCCCAGCCCTCCCGCAACTCTGGCTCAGGCGGTCACAATTCGCGAGATCATGCGTGAGTTAAACACCACACGCCGGATTTGCTTTACATTAGTTTGGTGTAACGTATACATAACGTAGACGTACATTACGGGATCTGGTGTCTGAAGTAGAGCTGAGTATTATAATTCGCATCAGGTTGACTGAATTTACAAATCAGCTTTCGCAAACCTAACAGGCACCACGATTGAAGTACATAGTTTTAAACCAGGTCGGCATGGTTCAAGATTTAATTCAAGAAAGTCTTATCATCATTTGTGTCACATGTGGTACATGAGACGGAAACTAAATTATGGCTCACAGACCCCGTTTACCCTGTTCTATTAAAGTTAGAACTTAAATCAAATTAAAAAAAAGATATAAATACGATATTGATATGTAAATTATATAATATACATTATTAATTTATTCATTATCTCCCACTTTATCCTCTATTAGGTTCGGGGGGGTTCCCCATGCCCATCCAGGGGAGAACGGTTCGGGAGCTGGGCAGATAGACCCAGGACAGGGCGCCAATCCATCGCTGGGCACACACTCACTCACACAGACACACTCTATATGGGGCAATTTTGAGAATTCAATTGAATTCATCCATGTTTTGTGTGCCCATCCATGTTTTTGGACTGTGGGAGGAAAACGGAGAACCCGGAGGAAACCCACGCAGACACGGGGAGAACATGGAAACTCCACCCAGATGGGGATTTGAACCAGGAATCCCTAGCGCTGAGGGGAAAACATGCCAACCACTAAGCCACCGTGCCGCCATATAATATACAATATACAACTATAAATATATAGAAAATACAATATTCAATATACAACTATCAATATAATATACTTGTATATAGTATATTCTATATTCTATTTATTTATAGTTGGTGGCTTATTGGTTA
Organism: Corydoras maculifer; assembly: GCA_019802435.1. Taxonomy (NCBI): domain Eukaryota; kingdom Metazoa; phylum Chordata; class Actinopteri; order Siluriformes; family Callichthyidae; genus Corydoras; species Corydoras maculifer. Next base: position 211,251 of record JAFMOD010000801.1, on the reverse strand, counting down.
TCACATGTGCCTCTTAATGCTGGGGATCCAGGTTTGAAGCCCGATCTGTGTTGAGTTACCATGTTCTCCCCATGTCTGTGTGGGTTTCTCTGGTTTCTTCAGGTTTCCCCCACATTGCCCCATCTGAATCTTACTTATATAGTGTGAGTGTGTGCCCAGTGATGGATTGGTGCCATGTCCTGGGTGTATCTGCCCAGATCTGAAACCTTTTTCCCTGAATGGGCATGGGAATAAGCATGGGACTGGGTATCCCTCTCTATCCCTTCCTTCAGTAGGGGATTGAGCAGAAGATAAAGAGATGAGATGAGTTTTAAACCAAGGTTCTCAATGTATAACTTTCTATATAACTTCACAACACTAATATATCATCAGCCAGCATATCTCCACCCCAACCTTCCCCATCATCATCTGGAGATCGCTGGTCCAAATCTCACAAACATTACTGCCATCAATAGCCAGAGCCCAAAGACACCAAAATAAATAAGTGGGGTCGTGTCCTCATCCTGTTCACCACAGCAACACCAGCCAATCGTGAGCATCTATATGTGAACCTTCCCTGTTTTAGAACTTGTGATAAGTACAGTTGAGCTTCTCTCATTGGTTGGGAACAGCACACCACAAGTTTGGAAAATTGGAGCCATTTAAACTCGACCAATAAGCTGAGAGCACCGATTTCAATGTTCAACCAAACTTTTTTTTTGTCTTTCAACAGAACGCCCCAAAATATGGCTTCCTCGAACCCTTCGCCAGACCATCATTAAGAGAGTAGGGGAGACTATTAACATAGTGATCCCATTCCAGGTATGTAGACTGACTTATCCTTTAATCATATACTGGATTAACACCGAGCTACTGAACCCTTGAGATTCGTAAAAAATATAAACTTATTATATCCACAGAACGTCTTACTAAATATAATAAATATATAAGTTTTCGCATATTTCTAGATAATTACTAAATATTTTATTGTCCAACTCTTTTCAAGAAAGTAATTATTATATATTGACAATTAATAATTCAGATTGCACCTGGTTCCATGGGTTAAACATTAATATTTTAATATTTGGTCGCCTTTTGTATCAGTAAACAATTGTTTGGCTGTCTCGACATCATTTGGTTTTTTAATTTATTTATTAGCATGGGCGGCACGGTGGCTTAGTGTTTAGCATGTTCTCCTCTCAGCACTAGGGCTTCCGGGTTCGAATCCCCATCTTGGTGGAGTTTCCATGTTCTCCCTGTGTCCACGTGGGTGTCCTCCGAGTTCTCCGGTTTCCTCCCACAGTTCAAAAACATGGACCAAGGTCAATAGAATTCTCCAAATTGCCCCATATATAGTGTGTCTGTGTGAATGAGTGTGTGCCCAGCGATGGATTGGCTCCCTGTCCTGGGTGTATCTGCCCAGCGCCTGAAACGTTCTCCCCTGGATGGGCATGGGGAACCCCCCCTCGACCCTAATAGAGGATGAAGCTGAAGATAATGGATGGTTGGATGGATGGGATCCAGTTTCCAATCCCAATCTGGGTGGAGTTTCCATGTTCTCCCTGTGTCCGCATGGGTTTCCTCCGGGTTCTCCGGTTTCCTCCCACAGTCCAAAAACATGGATCAAGGTCAATAGAATTCTCCAAATTGCCCTATATAGAGTGTATCTGTGTGAGTGAGAGTGTGCCCAGCGACAGCTTTGCGCCCTGTCCTGGGTGTATCTGCCCAGCGCCCAAGACATTCTCGCCTGGATGGGCATGGATGAAGCTGAAGATAATGGATGGTCTGATGAATTATTATTATCACGGTCCATCTAAAAATGCATTAAGGTCACATACTGTTTTACAAATGTAGCAACACAACGTCATTTCTTTATTTTTATAACAATACAAAATGGGGATCGTTATACAAAACCTAAAGCTATAATTACACAATTTTTAAAACCAGTTTGGTCCTTCTGTTCCTCATACTTTCCATTTTCACATGCAGTTCGCCCGTTTCCGATACGTCAGCTTGCGACTATAACTATATAAGTCGATCTCGAACGTGTTTATGAGAGTGAATTAGAGCAGAATAAGTCTTCGCTTCTCATCTCTGTCACACTATAAATACACACAGCTGCGGGGCTGAAAGTCGATAAGATATTCCGCGCACAGAAGGCAGAGCTGATACGTGTTAATGACACAAATCTGAACAGCAGCTGTGAAAACTCTGCGAGGAACTGTGCCACTTAAAAACAGCATGCAGTCGCTCGCTCACACTAACACAGGACCGAGTCGCTCAAGGCTGACCTGTTTAAAATGCTTGTTTCCATCAATTGCTATGACTCTCAAATATCAGATAACGCCGGTTTCCAGCCGAACGGCTTGATGCAAGCTGAATAAACGTTGTACTGTATATCAATGCAAATCAACTGGACTGTCAGATCACAGGATTTTGATTTTACGAAGGCAGGTACGAGGTGTAGCTTTATTGTTTTTGAAACGCGCTGTGTTTGCAGAGAATAAACATCATTAGTTCTGGTCCCGCGGCATGGTGGCTTAGTAGTTGGCATGTTCTCCTCTCAGCACTAGGGATTCCTGGTTTAAATCTCAATCTGGGTGGAGTCTCCATGTTCTCCCTGTGGCTGCATGGGTTTTCTCTGGGTTCCCCGGTTTCCTCCCACAGTCTAAAAACATGGATCAAGTCAATAGAATTCTGCAAATTGCCCCATATAGAGTGTGTTTGTGTGAGTGAGTGTGTGCCCAGCGATAGATTGGTGCCCTGTCCTGGGTGTATCTGCCCAGCGCCCGAAACGTTCTCCCCTGGATGGTACTTTAATCTGTGATGGCTGATAAAGCATGGATTGCAGTTTTCGTCGATCAAACTGTTTTCTAAATACAAATCACTGATACTGAATAATATTTATCTTAAACCCTCAGGGCAAGCCAAGACCAAAGGTCACCTGGACTAAAGACGGTGAGCCCGTTCAACCCAAGCAGGTGAGCGTGAGGAACAGCGAGGTCGATAGCATACTCTTCATCAGGAGGACTGAACGCAGTGACTCTGGAAAATATGAGATTCAAGTGCAGATCGAAAATGTGGAGGACAGGGCCACTGTGAACATTCAGATTGTGGGTGAGTTCACTGCTCACTCGTCATGTGTCCTTAGGATGCCAAATCAGTCGGTTTCACTCTCTCCCACTAACACCCATGTGCATTAAAATCACACTATGCTAAATAAGAGTTCATCAATCAAGGTTCTCCTCTCTGTCTCAGACCTCCCTGGGTCCCCTCAGAACCTGAAGATAGCGGATATATGGGGTTTTAATGTGGCGCTGGAGTGGAAGCCACCAAAGGACGATGGCAACTGCGACATCACAGGATACACCATCCAAAAAGCTGACAAAAAGACCATGGTATGTGAACGTTGATTTAATTTAGTATAAAGCCAAATCCTTAGTGGTTGGCACGTTAGCCTCTTAGTACTAGGGATTCCCGGTTCGAATCCCAATCTGGGTGGAGTTTCCATGTTCTTCCCGTGTCGGCGTGGGTTTTTTCCGGGTTCTCCGGTTTCTATTAGGGTTGCGGGTGGGTTCCCCATGCCCATCCAGGGGAGAACATCTCGGGCGCTGGGCAGATACACCCAGGACAGGGCACCAATCTATCACTGGGCACACACTCACTCACACAGACACACTCTATATGGGGCAATTTGGAGAACTCAATTGACCATGGTCCATGTTTTTGGACTGTGGGAGGAAACCGGAGAACCCAGAGGAAACCCACACAGACACGGGGAGAACATGGAAACTCCACCCAGATGGGGATTGGAACCGGGAATCCCTAGTGTTAAGAGGAGAACATGCCAACCACTAAGCCACTGTGCCGCTGCAGTGATTTAACCCACTATATAAAATTAACAACCTAAACACCTTTCGATGTTATTTTTCTTTTCGTAATGTGAATACTACAATCCTGGGGTCATCGTATCAGACCATGACAACCCACAAAGTCCAGGTCATATACCTGCAACACAATGCAACAATTAACTCTGAACAAAAAACGTCGCTCATGTAAAATGGAACTAGCTTGTCTTTAGATTTGTGTCTCATTAACCTCAGAAAACGCCGCAAACAAAGGAAAGTCATCCACGGATGGGATAAGAATATAACTAATGAACAATACTCATAGAGAACCATTAATACAGGGTGGTTGGAAATAGACAATTATCTAAATGTTCATTCATTCATTCATTATCTTCCGCTTTATCCTCTATTAGGGTCGCGGTGGGGTTCCCCATGCCCATCCAGGAGAGAACGTCTCGGGCGCTGGGCAGATAGACCCAGGACAGGGCGCCAATCCATCGCTGGGCACACACTCACATACACAGACACACTCTATATGGGGCAATTTGGAGAATTTAATGAACTTGATCCATGTTTTTGGACTGTGGGAGGAAACCGGAGAACCCGGAGGAAACCCACGCAGACACGGGGAGAACATGGAAACTCCACCCAGATGGGGATTCGAACCGGGAATGAGAGGAGAATGTGCTAACCACTAAGCCACCGTGCCGCCTATCTAAATGTTAAGTTATAATTTATGTAGGCATGGTGGCTTAGTGGTTGGCATGTTCTCCTCTCAGTCCTAGGGATTCCCGGTTCGAATCCCCATCTGGGTGGAGTTTCCATGTTCTCCCTGTGCCTGCATGGATTTCCTCCGGGTTCTCTGGTTTCCTCCCACAGTCCAAAAACATGGATCAAGTCAATTGAGTTCTCCAAATTGCCCCATAGAGAGTGTGTCTGTGTGAGTGAGTGTGTGCCCAGCGATGGATTGGCGTCCTGTCCTGGGTGTATCTGCCCAGCGCCCGAAACGTTCTCCCCTGGATGGGCATGGGGAACCCCCCGCGACCCTAATAGAGGACAAAGCAGAAGATAATGAATGAATGAATGAATAATATATGTATTGAATTATTAATTTATAAAATTATATAAAGGAATTAGGAACGCTTTATTAATGGAGAAAATGCTGAAGCAAGAGGGTTGAGAAAGGACAATTAGAGAGGTTGACATGGTCCTGTCATCCCGTTTCGGTCATCAGAAATTGTGCCAGCATCTAAAAAAGCAGCTAAGCTTCTGGATGCAGGCTATAATTGAGTAATGCATGTACACTATGTGGACTGGGAGCGCGGTATGGACATTGCCTAGGTTTGAAGCGTCTCTTGTGACAGCTCCAGCCATTTGCTTTGCGTGCCTGTGTGGGACGGCAGGGCAGCATTCAGTGCATCCTAAAACCAATGTGCCCAAATGACCCTCTATTCCCTATCTCCAAGCAAATATGCCCCAGCACACATGTGTCACCTCTCCTCACCCCTCAGTCAGCTTTGGTCTGATTTAAGAACTGTCACCACGCCACCACAAGCTCCCACCTATTGTTCTAAGGTTAGCAGCCGAACATAAATGGATCCGGCTTGGACGTGCACGGCGACGTCCGTCGGTTGACCCAATTTATTGCTTTTAAAGCTTCCAGCACACTGGACGTCATTGTGTTTCACACGTCAGAAATCGGAGCTGCCCAGCTGCTAAATATAAAAGCACTTTAGGTCCCTGGATGTTAGAACATGTTGATGCTGTTATTTTATTCCTCTCCATTCCGTCTCCTTCTGTCTGCATCTTCCTGCTAATCTGATTAGTCTTAATGAATCAGTAACACGACGCTGCAACATGCAGGGCTGTCAGTAAGCAGGCAGATATTTATGAAAGGAGAAATATAATCTGAAGTTTATGATGAGGTTTGTAATGTGATCAGTGATTGGATCTCCGTTAGGAATAGAAGTAAATATGTGTCTGAAATTGCCTACTGCATACTACATACTAAGCCACTAATCAAGCGAAAACGACTAGAATGTCCGAATACACAGTAAGTAAGCTTCTTTTAAGAAGCTTAAAAAAAAGGTCTGCCTTTTTCAAATTCTTTATTTAATTATTATAGATATAATTTTTTAATTTTTTTATTCCATGAGATTTTGTTCCTATTTTGTTCCTATTTTGTTCCTATACTCCTGCTTTTTCATTTTTATTATTGTTTTCTTCCTATATTGTAAGTGCCTTGTGATTTTTGAAAGGCGTGTATAAATACATTTTTGTTATATTATTATTATTAATATCATTCATTCATTATCTCCCGCTTTATCCTCTATTAGGTTCGCGGGGGGGTTCCCCATGCCCATCCAGGGGAGAACGTTTCGGGCGCTGGCCAGATACACCCAGGACAGGGCGCCAATCCATCGCTGGGCACACACTCACTCACTCACACACACACTCTATATGGGGCAATTTGGAGAATTCAATTGACTTGATCCATGTTTTTGGAATGTGGGAGGAAACCAGAGAACCCGGAGGAAACCCACGCGGACACAGGGAGAACATGGAAACTCCACCCAGATGGGGATTCGAACCGGGAATCCCTAGTGCTGAGAGGAGAACATGCTAACCACTAAGCCACCGTGCCGCCTTATTATTATTATTATTATTATTATTGACCATCTATCCATTATCTTCCGCTTTATCCTCTATTAGGGTGGCGGAGGGGTTGGGTGGTAACCCAATGCTCATCCAGGGGAGAACGTCTTGGGTGCTGGGCAGATACACCCAGTGTATCTATCACTGGACACACACTCACTCACACAGAAACACTCTAAATGGGGCAATTTGGAGAACTCAATTGACATGGTCCATGTTTTCGGACTGTGGGAGCAAACCGGAGAACCCGGAGGAAACCCACACGGACACGGAGAGAACATGAATCTCCACCCAGATGGAGATTTGAACCGGGAATCCCTAGTGCTGAGAGGAGAACATGCCAACCACTAAGCCACCATGCCGCCCTAATATTATTATTATTTTTATAAAGTATTGAGTAGTATGTTAGGTAAAAGGTAATAATAGAACATTTACAGCGGTTGTGTGACCTCTCAGGTCTAATGATGCTTGTTATATGACAGACCCAAGGTTGCTTGGATACTAAATACTTGCATACTCGAAAAACCTTCTGCTTTACCGGTTAAATTATTAGATTAATACTAGGTGATTCCACTTTCAGGTGCAGTGTTAGTCTTTAAGTAAATTTTAAGTAAATTGAATGAGTCTTTTTACAGGTTAAATTTGATCAATTTAATCTTTTTTTAATCCTTTTTTGCCTATTTTAACATTTTTAATGTTATATTAATTAATATCAATGTTCCAGTGCTCCAAAGGCAAACACCGTGGCCAGATCAGCACTCCATCACAGATTTAATTCTGAGATCTAATTTAAGCAGATTCACAGATTGGAGTCTGAGCTTCTTTTAAAGGAAACCCTAATAGAAGTAGACAGAACATGCTAAACTCCACACGAAAAGCAATTGAATTTAGGGTCATGTGAGGTGCCTGTGTACTGGGCCATCATACTGCCCCCATATTATCTGAGCTATTATTAGACCGAGCAAATCCACGATGACATCAGACATCCTGAACGATAAGGCAGGACAGGATTTGAGTGGAGTGGAGAGGAAATCCTGTGGATTACACTGAGCCCTGCTCTTTAGGACGAATACGCAAGTCTGAGTGACATCACGGCTGCGCTGATATGCAGAGGAACAGTTCCTATAGTTTACCAGCATGACTGTTTGGATTGGTTTTGCTGCTCGAGGGTGTATAATGGTCTCTATTACGGTATCAGCACATTATGTTGCTCCTCTGCATTTTTAGATTAGACAAGATTAGATTCAACTTTACTGAAATTGTGCAGAGTTCAGGTACAGGGCCAATGAAATATAATTACCTCAACATCTAACCAGAAGTGCAATATATAATATAATATAATATAATATACATAAAGTGCAATAGTAAGAGTGACCGGTGCAGTGAATGGTAATGTGTATATAGTAAGTAAGAAATACAGAAATACAGTAATAGGTTATTATAAGATATACAATCATATATATATATATATATATATGTTATAGAAAAAAAATACATTATTCACAATATATAAGAATATACATGTATCATATATAGTACATATAGTACATATACACAGTGATATACAGTAAAGAGGTATATATATATATTGCGGCACGGTGGCTTAGTGGTTAGCACGTTCGCCTCTCAGCGCTAGGGATTCCCGGTTCGAATCCCCATCTGGGTGGAGTTTCCATGTTCTCCCCATGTCCGCGAGGGTTTCCTCCGGGTTTTCCGGTTTCCTCCCACAGTCCAAAAACATGGATCAAGTTAATTGAATTCTCAAAATTGCCCCATATAGAGTGTGTCTGTGTGAGTGAGTGTGTGCCCAGCGATGGATTGGCACCCTGTCCTGGGTCTATCTGCCCAGCGCCCGAGACGTTCTCCCCTGGATGGGCATGGGGAACCCCACCGTGACCCTAATAAAGGTTAAAGCAGAAGATAATGAATGAATATATATATATATATATATATATATATATATATATATATATACAGTATATATACAGTATACACACACAGTATATACTGTATATACACACACACACACACAAACACATGCATGAATATAACCATATAACTATAATAAGATACTGTGATAAATTAAATATTATTATTGATTAAATAGAAACTAAATAATAAATTATGCATATAATAAATAAATGGAATTATGCATAGACTAGACGTAGCAATCCAAATATTGCCAATATTATATAAAAGCCAATATAAAGCCAAATATTGCATGGGTTCCCCCCATGCCCATCCAGGGGAGGACGTTTCAGGCGCTGGGCAGATACACCCAGGACAGGGCGCCAACCTATCGCTGGGCACACACTCACTCCCACAAACACACTCTATATGGGGCAATTTGGAGAACTCATTTGACTTGATTCATGTTTTTTGGACTGTGGGAGGAAACCGGAAAACCCGGAGAAAACCCACGCGGACACGGGGAGAACATGGAAACTCCACCAAGATGGGGATTCAAACCGGGAATCCCTAGAGTTGAGACGTGCCAACCACTATGACACCATGCTGCCTCAATATGATATTGAAATATTTAAATATAAAGTAAAATTCTAAACTGTATAAATATCAAACAGAACGTCTGTTGTAATCAAAAGCTACATTCATTCTGATATTTTTCTTATAAATTGACTTAACACTGATTTTTTCATGACTGTGTGTGTATTTCTCATGAAGGAATGGTACACCGTTTTTGAGCAGTATCGCCGCACACACTGCGTGGTGTCCGACCTGATCATGGGAAACGAGTACATATTCCGGGTATTCGCCAGCAACATGGTGGGTTTGAGTCCCGAGCCATGCCAGTCTAAAGACAGCGCCTACATCCAGAAAACAGGTGAGAGCCACCGCCCAGGTGTACTGCTTAGATTTATCCATCTATCATCTTCTGCTTTATCCTCTATTAGGGTCGCGGGGGGAGGGGGGGTGGGGGGTTCCCCATGCCCATCCAGGGGAGAACATTTCGGGCGCTGGGCAGATACACCCAGGACAGGGCGCCAATCTATCGCTGGGCACACACTCACTCACACAGACACACTCTATAGGGGCAATTTTGAGAATTCAATTAACTTGATCCATGTTTTTGGACTGTGGGAGGAAACCGGAAAACCCGGAGGAAACCCACGCGGACACGGGGAGAACATGGAAACTCCACCCAGATTGGGATTTGAACCGGGAATCCCTAGCGCTGAGAGGAGAACATGCTAAACACCTGCTTAAATTAGTGCCACCCTCGCTTAGATTCATTCATTCATTATCTTCCGCTTTATCCTCTATTAGGGTCACGGGGGGCTGGGGGGTTCCCCATGCCCATCCAGGGGAGAACATTTCGGGCGCTGGGCAGATACACCCAGGACAGGGCACCAATCTATCTCTGGACACACACTCACACACTCTATATGGGGCAATTTGGAGAACTCAATTGACTTGATCCATGTTTTTGGACTGTGGGAGGAAACCAGAGAACCCGGAGGAAATCCACGCGGACACGGGGAGAACATGGAAACTCCACCCAGATTGGGATTCGAACCGGGAATTCCTAGTGCTGAGAGGAGAACATGCTAAACACTCCCTTAGATTAGTGCCACCCTCGCTTAGATTCATCCCATAATAAAATAAACACGACCTTAACTTCTGATTGCACTTTCTTTAAGGTATTGATTACAAGCCGCCCAGCTACAAAGAGCACAACTTCTCAGAGGCACCAAAGTTCACTCACCCGCTGGTGAACCGCTCAGTCATCGCCGGGTACAACGCCACGCTCAGCTGTTCTGTAAGAGGCATACCTAAGGTAAGCAGGTTCGAACCCTAACCCTAAGGAGAGGTCAGAAAACATCAGTGTAACGTACTGCAGGTCATCCGTCTAACCAAAGTAAACACTGTAAGAGCAACACTTACTCAGGGTACTGGATTCCCACTGATGATCCCCGAATTAAACAATCTTGATCTTCTCATGAAAGTTACGGTGGCCTAGTGGTTGGCATGTTCTCCTCTCAGCCCTAGGGATTCCCGGTTCGAATATCTATCTGGGTGGAGTTTCCATGTTCTCCCGTGTCTGCGTGGGTCTCCTCCGGGTTCTCCGGTTTCCTCCCACAGTCCAAAAACATGGATCAAGTCAATCGAGTTCTCCAAATTGCCCCATATAGAGTGTGTCTGTGTGAGTGAGTGTGTGCCCAGTGATAGATTGGCGTCCTGTCCTGGGTGTATCTGCCCAGCGCCCGAAACGTTCTCCCCTGGATGGGCATGGGGAAACCCCCCCGCGACCCTAATATAGAATAAAGGGGAAGATAATGGATTGATGCATCATTACAGGGGCGGTACGGTGGCTTAGTGGTTGGCATGTTCTCCACTTAGCGCTAGGGATTCCTGGTTTGAATCCCAATCTGGGTGGAGTTTCCATGTTCTTCTCCCGTGTCTGCGTGGGTTTCCTCCGGGTTCTCCGGTTTACTTCCACAGTCCAAAAACATGGATCAAGTCAGTTGAGATCTCCAAATTGCCCCATATAGAGTGTGTCTGTGTGAGTGAGTGTGTGCCCAGTGATAGATTGGCGTCCTGTCCTGGGTGTATCTGCCCAGCGCCCGAAACGTTCTCCCCTGGATGGGCATGGGGAACCCCCCCCTGCGACCCTAATAGAGGATAAAGGGGAAGATTATGGATGAATGAATGATCTTCTCATCATATGAATCTCATCTTTTGTACTCAGCCCAAAATCACCTGGTACAAAAACAAAATGGACATTTCTAATGAAGCCAAGTACCGCATGCTCAGCAAGCAGGGGGTCCTGACTCTGGAGATCCGCAAGCCATGTCCGTTCGATGGAGGTGTGTACACGTGTAAAGCCGTCAACGACAGCGGAGAGGACGTGGTGGAGTGCAAGCTGGAGGTTCGCCGTAAGTACATCACCGTTGGGATATGATTAAAAGGTGACAGTGCTGTAAACTGGCGGCATGGTGGCTTAGTGGTTGGCATGTTCTCCTCTCAGCGCTAGGGATTCCCGGTTCGAATCCCAGTCTGGGTGGAGTTTCCATGTTCTCCCCGTGTCCACATGGGTTTCCTCCGGGTTCTCCGGTTTCCTCCCACAGTCCAAAAACATGGATCAAGGTCAATTGAGTTCTTCAAATTGCCCCATATAGAGTGTGTGCCCAGTGATAGGTTGGCGGCCTGTCCTGGATGTATCTGCCCAGCGCCCAAAACATTCTCCCCTGGATGAGCGTTTGGAGAACTCAATTGACCTTGATTCATGTTTTTGGACTGTGGGAGGAAACCGGAGAACCCGGAGGAAACCCACGCGGACACATGGAGGCGATCAATCATTTTTTTGCAATGAATCACAATTTAAAACGTCACAATTAATTCATCCATCAATGAGCACCTCAACGTCGTCATGACAACATTCCAAAAAATAAAATCTATAGTGTGTGTGAGTCCCCAGTGGTGAATTGTCACCCTGTATCTGCCAAAATTTTTATTTACTTTTAAATTAAATTGAATTTAATTAAAATGTAATTACATTAACTGTAATTTTGATTTACAGCTCAAATCGCCAAAGAGGACACCAAGAAGTGAGAAAGTCAGAATGTCATTTGCAGGTTTGGCCAGACGGAGGCGTCACACGGAGATCAGGACACGAAGTTGCTCTGCTTTCTGTCTCCGAGTCTGTAGTTCTTTATCCATTTCACGCGAGTTGGTTTGTGCCTTGTGTTCGTTTGAAATAAAGATGTTAAGGTGGCTGATCATTGCTTCACTTGTTGCAGATGTCTTTCGTGCTCTCTTCCATCCATTCATCTTCTACTTTATCCTCTATCAGGGTCGTGGGGGGGGCGAACGTCTCAGGCGCTGGGCAGATACACCCAGGACAGGGGGGCAATCTATCACTGGACGCATACTCACCGAAACACAAACACAGTCGATATGGGGCAATTTGGAGAATTCAATTGACCTTAATCCATGTTTTTGGATTTTGGGGGAGGGGCATTCCTCATGCCCATCTAGGGGAGAATGTCTCGGGCGCTGGGCAGATACACCCAGGACAGGGCGCCAACCTATTGCTGGGCACACACTCACTCACACAGACACACTCTATATGGGGCAATTTGGAGAACTTAATTGACTTGATCCATGTTTTTGGACTGTGGGAGGAAACCGGAGAACCCGGAAGAAACCCACGCGGACATGGGGAGAACATGGAAACTCCACCCAGATGGGGATTCAAATGGGAATCCCTAGCGCTGAGAGGAGAACATGCCAACCACTAAGCCACCGTGCACTCTTGTGAGTTCTTCACTTTTTTAATGTGCTGACAGATGGCGTGTCTGGTTTTGTACTGGAAAAAAAATATATAAATAAAGCCCCTCCTCTCTCTGACAGCCCTGTGCTCTTTTTGGGCTCCGGCCATGAATTTCTTGGATAAAACACTTAGGCCGCCGCTGAGTGCTGATCCTCCTCATGTCTTCTGATGTGTCGCCACCTCAGAGGAACAGCACACATTAAACCAGCTCAATCACGCCGACAAATCCGACCAAAAGCCCAAGTGGATATGGGTTTAGACACTGTTTATGGATGAGTATGAACGCCATGCTGTCCCCGTTGGTCATGCGCCACAGTTCAATCCGACGTGCACGTGGCACAAAGCTGGAAAGTGTCAGGTGCCCGATACATCCCCCAGGCATGGGTTTCATCAAGCAACGTGTCGGAATTCGGACTGGCAGCAAGCAGAGCGTTCCATATTTAAAGTGCCGTCTATGAACAGAGGGCGGCGGCGGCGTCACGTCTTTTTACATCAGTAAGAACGGCATTTCAGACATTCAGACATTCAGGGGTTACTGAGCAGGAGGTACTTCAGTGATGTGATAAGGCCTTGCGACCTGACGGTCCCACCAAGTACCATTGCTGAAGTGACCTTGGGTGAGGCACTTAACACCAATAATAATTATAAAAATATATATAATAAAATATGATAATATAATAAGGAGGCTTAGTGGTTAGCATGTTCTCCTCTCAGCACTAGGGATTCCCAGTTCGAATCCCCATCTGGGTGAAGTGTCCATGTTCTCCCCGTGTCCGCATGGGTTTCCTCCCACAGTCCAAAAACATGGATCAAGTCAATTGAGTTCTCCCAATTGCCCCATATAGAGTGTGTCTGTGTGAGTGAGTGTGTGCCCAGACACAGATTGGCGTCCTGTCCTGGGTGTATCTGCCCAGCGCCCAGACATTCTCCCCTGGATGGGCCTGGGGAACAACCCCCCCCCCCACCGCGACCCTAATAGAGGATAAAGCGGAAGATAATGGATGAATGCATAATAATAATAATAATAATAATAATAATAATAATAACACTGGTATTGTATGAACATATAATAAAAATATAACATTAGTCACATTATAAACACTCTCCAGGTTCATGCTATAGATCTTCATCTTATGAGCTACATCAACGGTCCCTCTGCACAGAAACCTGGGTGTGGTGGATATTCCTCCAGCTCTGACCCCCTGTGGTCTGACATATGGATGGTTAAGCATTTAAATAGACTCCAAAAAGGTGAGGGAAAGAGAGAGGGAGGGCGGAGCGGCACACACCATCCATCTGTCACACCGTCAGCAGGTCTATTTCTCATCGTTAACACGGTGCAAAGTTATCAAGTTATTAATAGGCCTCTGGAGAGCGACAGAAGGGTCTTAGACCTGTAACCAAAGCCTGGGAATCCAGGTGGAGACATTTTAACAAGGCCACAGACGTATCCGACAATTAGGATGAATCTGGTGAGGTTTCTGTTCCACTGTAAACTCAAAAGTCACGTGTTAGTTAAATTATCTTACAGTGCCATCTAGTGCAGATGCTTATTATTAGCCCTATATATTCATTCATTATCTCCCACTTTATCCTCTATTAGGGTTGCGGGGGGGGGTCCCATGCCCATCCAGGGGAGAACGTCTCGGGCGCAGGGCAGATACACCCAGGACAGGACGCCAATCCATCGCTGGGAACACACTCACTCACACAAACACACTCTATATAGGGCAATTTGGAAAATTCAATTGACTTGATCCATGTTTTTGCACTGTGGGAGGAAACCGGAGAACCCGGAGGAAACCCACACAGACACGAGGGGAACATGGAAACTCCACCCAGATGGGCATTCGAACCGGGAATCCCTAGTGCTGAGAGGAGAACATGCTAAACCACTAAGCCACCGTGCCACCCACGCTTCTGATACTCATTCATTCATCATCACCCACTTCATCCTCTATTAGGGTCGTGGGGGGGGTTCCCTATACCCATCCAGGGGAGAACGTTTCGGGCGCTGGGCCGATACACCCAGGACAGGGCGCCAATCCATCGCTGGGCACACACTCACACAGACACACTCTATATGGGGCAATTTGGAGAACTCAATTGACATGATCCATGTTTTTGGACTATGGGAGGAAACCGGAGAACCCGGAGGAAACCCACACAGACACGGGGAGAACATGGTGACTCGAACCGGGAATCCCTAGTGCTGAGAGGGGGAACATGCTAAACCACTAAACCACTAAGCCACCCCTACATAAATATATGAAAAAAAATACATTGTAAATGATGTTCAGAAATACAAACCCATAAACAGTTCTGCAGACAGACAGACCAATGTTCTGTAATTTATTATGTGCAGTTTAAATCTCCAGAGACACGTTTTATTCTAGAACACCATAATACATACACAATGTGAGAAACAAAACACAAGAGGAAATTGGCTAAAATGGAAAAAACAAAGCAGTGTCATCCATTTAGATTTTAACGGAGTAGATCTAGTCCATCTATGATATTAAATAGCGATCACAAGAGTGGCAGGTTTGGTCTTTGTACTCGAAAACAGACAACGCTATACAAAGAATCACTTGGAAAAGATTCAGTAAAGAAAAAAAATACATTTATCAAAATAAGGGAAGCAAAATATCAGAATGAGGGTAGAAAAATAGTAAGCCTCCCAAAAAACGTGGACGGTGACGCAAAACCGGATTAATGAGCAACCGGGTTAAAAGAACAAGAGTTATTGCTTTGCAGAAGCTCACGTCATGCAGGCTGTCTTAAAGCCACGGGAATCTGGAGGTGGAGAACCGCACCGTCAGAGCTCTGAGGAACAAAAACACCTCAGATGTTCCTGAGTAAAGTTCACATCAGGTTTCTCTAGTGCTACAGACAGGATGGTTTCGCTCCTCCATGTCCTTCCATGACCTCAATCAGACTCGTTCGTTAAAATCTGCTAATGACTAAATGTTAATGTAAGTTTGTGCTACTGTGAAAACACCTGGTTGAGATTAAAAAAATACATTTGAGGCTTAGAAAGTTTTAACATTCTAAAAAACTAGTGTTTTTCAGCAGGCCTTTAGAGTCAGAAAGGGTTTGGATATGACATCGCAAAGCATGCAGCTAGGGTGACCAGATGTCCCGCTTTGTGTGGGACAGTCGCGCAATTTCGTTACTTTTCACGCGTCTCGCAAATTGAGACGTTGTCCCGCATTGTTAAAGAAAGTCAGACTCCAGATTTTAAGTGGGTTTTATAATCCGACATTGGTTGGCTGTGTTGTCTTTTATGGGGGGAGGGCAGTTTGAATGTCAACCAATCGGGAATGCGGACGCATGTTAAGGGCGCGCACACCAACACAAACAATGCAAATTAGGTCATATATATATATATATATATAGACACACATACATACATAGCAGTGCATTGGTGTCCAACATGTATATCCCATCATTGTCCCAATGGTGTCCCACATGTGTGTGTGTGATGATATACATATATACACATTATATATATATATATATATATGGCAGTGCATTGGTGTCCCACATTGCCCAACACAAACATAATCTTTGTCCCACATCAGGTGAATTGGAATCTGGTCACCCTACATGCAGCTCATATTAGGATTGTATACTGATAGGATGTTAACCATACAGCTTCACAAAGCAATAACCAAATCAGTGTCTAGGGAGCTAAAAATAGCAGTGATTTACATGTTAGGCCTTAAAATGCAAACCATTTTCTTACACAAATCCACAAAATGCCAGCCTCACTGCACTTCACTTAATACAATACAAATGAATAAACACACACATTATGTAGTGCATTTTTGTGTGCAGTGGGTTCCCTCGGCCTGTTCACACAGTCTGACCACTGTAAATTAAAATAATAATCAACTAACAGTTACATTCTGAATGTAAAGTGCTTTTCAAAGAGTGTTTTATTTCATTACGACAATCGGCTCTGCACGATGCACAGCTGCATACTGAAGGAATTAACAATAGCCACAAAATAGTGGTTTAAAAATCCTTTTATTGCTGTTTTTTCGATTAAAAACCCAGGTTTTGTCGTTAAATCTGCATTTTTAGCACATGTTCTGCTATTTAGGAATAGCAGAGCGGAATCAAATGCATTTTCAGACGTTCAAATCCATGTCATGGCATTTTGGCTTATTTCCTACCTGTATACAATCCTAGTGCTTAACAAGCATCATGTGACCTAGTGTTAGTGTTAATGTGATGATAGTGTCCATATGCAAAAGTTTTCTATAGCTACAGATGAGCACTACTCAAAGTCATGAGAAAAGCCTAAAATCAGCTACTGCAATATACAGAGAACTTTCGCTACAGAATTGCTAGAGCAGATTCGGAAACAAATAAATATCAGTTGAATCAAATGAATTTCCCAAGGCTTGTGTCGAGAGTGAAGTGAGAGAGAGAGAAGTGTTCAAGTGTTCATTCACTTTGCTTTTAAGTCATTCAGGGTGACGTAAGAAGAGAAACCTAATCGTTACATTCCACTTTAGCTTTTGAGGCACTTTTTGACTCATGCACTTTCATCCCCTCAAAAGCCGATCATAGTGAGAGATGGTCCCGCTGGGATTCGGATCGATCAACTTTCGATTGACAGCGTTGATATACATTACATTTCGGTGTGTATTCGAGTGTAAACACATGAGAGGAACACAGTAGTGTTTATGCCACGATCACATTAAAAAATAACAGTTTTTGTTCGAAATCGCAGTGGTAAAGTTTTAGAAAAGCTCGGAAAACGAGTGCCGACTGTCGGGCCAATCCCTGGGAAGAGGAGGGCAGCTGACGAGATGAGTAGAAAGTGGAGGTGTAGAGGGAGAAAAAGAGGAGGAGGAGGAGGAGGAGGAGGAGGCAGGGACACAGACAGGTTACCCTTATTGTGGGTAGTTGTTCTGTTGGCGGCGCTTGGCAGATCGCATCTTCTCGAACCGAGACTCCATCTCTTCCAAAACTTTCGGCGTGTAACGGACGACCAGCTTGACCGTCCCCTGTGCTGCCTTCAAGAGCTCGACGGCTTTCTCGTGGTGCTCCCCTTCCACGCTCTATGGAATGGAAGAGGATTAGTAGTTGCTGTGGAAGAGTGGGATTAAAATACTGGATTATTCTGTAAAAGAAAATGTTACAATAAAGTCTAAATCAAGGGCGGCACGGTGGCTTAGTGGTTGGCATGTTCTCCTCTCAGCGCTTGGGATTCCCAGTTCGAATCCCAATCTGGTGGAGTTCCCATGTTCTTCCCGTGTCCACGTGGGTTTCCTCCGGGTTCTCCGGTTTCCTCCCACAGTCCAAAAACATGGATCAAGTCAAGTGAATTCTCCAAATTGCCCCATATAGAGTGTGTGTGCCCAGTGATAGATTGGTGCCCTGTCCTGGGTGTATCTGCCCAGCGCCCAAAACATTCTCCCCTGGATGGGCATGGGGAACCCCCCCACCCCGCGACCCTAATAGAGGATAAAGTGGGAGATAATGGATGGATAAAGTCTATATCAAGGGCGGTACGGTGGCTTAGTGGTTGGTATGTTCGCCTCTCAGCAATCATGATTCCCGGTTCGAATCCCCATCTGGGTGGAGTTTCCATGTTCTCCCCGTGTCCACGTGGGTTTCCTCCGGGTTCTCTGGTTTCCTCCCACAGTCTAAAAACATGGATCATGTCAACTGAATTCTCCCAACTGCCCCATATAGAGTGTGTCTGTGTGTGTGAGTGTACCCTGTGATAGATTGGCGCCCTGTCCTGGGTGTATCTGCCCAGCGCCCGCCGAAACGTTCTCCCCTGAATGGGCATGAAGACCCCCCCCCCCACCCCGCGACCCTAATAGAGGATAAAGCGGAATATAATGCATTATCACTACATTATTCCGCTTGTTACATGGCAACTAAATAAAAATAAATAACCATCAGATATAAAACAATAAGGAATCATAGCAACAGTGCACTATACAGAAATAGTAGCCTGCTGGATTACATGATCGACCAATAAGAATCCAGTATTCAATAACGATTGGCAGAAAGCTTAAATATTTGGCTCGAACTTCAAGTTTGACTTTCCAACAAGATCAAGCTGGAGTCTAATTGTGAACCAGGCCCCTATTATACACACAAACGTGCTGGGGCTCGGCTGAAAAATCTGGCACTGCCAGAAGGCTGCCAGTCTGGACCGGAATGCAGTGACGCCAGAGATGTGTCTGTGAGAGTGGACCTATAGCAGGAGGAGTGCGCATTATTTCCATTACTAATGCAAAAAAAAAAGAGACAGCTGTTTGGAAAAACGTCGATGATGTGTATTTTAGAGCAACAATACAATAAGAGAGCTTTGTAACAGTAAGAGCACGTGCCCTAGAGTGCGGGGCAGGCACATTTTATGAGGGTTTGTGCCCCCGGGGTACGTCGCCCCAAGGGATGTGCTCTAAGAGCTCCTACAATTTACAATCTAAATATAGCCTCCAGTGACGGTGGCTTAGTGGTTGGCATGTTCTCCTCTCAGCGCTAGAGATTCCTGGTTCGAATACCCATCTGGGTGGAGTTTCCATGTTCTCCCCGTGTCCGCGTGGGTTTTCTCCGGGTTCTCCGGTTTCCTCCCACAGTCCAAAAACATGGATCAAGTCAATTGAGTTCTCCAAATTGCCCCATATAGAGTATGTCTGTGTGAGTGAGTGTGTGCCCAGCGATAGATTGACGCCCTGTCCAGGGTGTATCTGCCCGGCGCTTGATACGTACTCCCCTGGATGGGCATGGGGAACCCCCCCCCCGGTGACCCTAATATAGGATAAAGCGGAAGATAATGAATGAATGAATATAGCCTCCATACCACTCCATTCACAGAAAGAAGCTGGTCCCCTCTCTTAAGGCCTCCATGACGGTCAGCGATCCCTCCAGGGATGATGCGGGAGATGTAGATGGGCGAGTTTTGCTCCTTCCCTCCCATGATGTTGAAGCCTAGACCCTCCTCGGTCTTCGGAAGCTCGACCACACGGGGATGCGAGTGGCCTTCACTGGCAGCAAATGCTGCCACAGTGGCCTTAAAATAAAAAAAAGTGCATCTTTTGTTTGTATGATGAACCAGTCATAAAAAAGTCATATTAAGATTGATGATGATGATGATGATGATAGAACG
Organism: Corydoras maculifer; assembly: GCA_019802435.1. Taxonomy (NCBI): domain Eukaryota; kingdom Metazoa; phylum Chordata; class Actinopteri; order Siluriformes; family Callichthyidae; genus Corydoras; species Corydoras maculifer. The sequence goes on along the minus strand of JAFMOD010000801.1, from coordinate 191,336 downwards.
GTGTGTCATTTGCAAAGTTGCCATCCAACATTACATAATGTCATGTAGTTTTATACTAGAAAAAAATAGAACATTATGTTCATAAGTTTCTACCTTCGCTGTCGCATTGGCTCGGACCTCTGGGCTGCTGTTAATGTCCACAGTCTCATACACGTGCTCATAAACCTGAGAGAATATAAATTATTAGCTACCTTTTAACTGCATTTTTTAAGGTGGTAAAGCTACAGACATCCATCACTTCAGCTTTCTGGTGAATAAGGCCAGAGTTAAAGGAAACGTGGGTCATGGTAAAACATCAGGTCTAGATGCTGTTGATTACTGAGACATCAGAAAGCATTAGAAATCTGAGCAGAGATTTTCACTCCTATTTTAAGAGGTTTAAAGTCTCAGGAGCGGATGGGACTAAACAGTGCTCAACTATGAGATAAGGACAGGAGTTAAACATTTGACCGAGTTTTAAAAACACAAAGTAAAACAAAAATTTAAGACAAATTACAATTTCAAGCCTTTAGAATTTCAACACAAAAAATGATTCTAGTCCAAAGCCAACCAGCATGACCTGAACTTTTTTTTATTTTTTTTTATTAAAGGAAAAAAAAAAAACTGTTTGTATGTTTATAAGTAAATAAATTATATATATATATATATATATATATATATATATATATATATATATATATATATATATATATATATGGCAGCACGGTGACTTAGTGGTTGGCATGTTCTCTCAGCGCTCAGGATTCCCGGTTCAAATCCCCATCTGGTTGGAGTCTCCATGTTCTCCCCATGTCCGCATGGGTTTCCTCCGGGTTTTCCGATTTCCTCCCACAATCCAAAAACATGGCTCAAGTTCATGGCTCAGCTTCACAGCCAGAATGTGTTTTTCACACTGTAAAATTTGCATGTTCTCCCTAAATCCATATGCATTTCTTCTGGGAGCTTCTTATCTCCCATAGCCCAAAATCACGCTTACAATATATTCATCACCACAAACTCATTCCAGATGTGAACATATGAGTAAATGTTAGTGCCCCCACCTGCAATGAGCCTTTTGTTTCCCCTTGCCCTATAAGTGCAGGGATAAGCACCAGCCCTCCTCTACCTCAATCCCAACAAGAATATGCAAACTCAGCATCGCAAATAAATTACAGCATGTCCCCTTTAACTATTCACAAACTTTCCTCTAGAAGAGCTCAAACGTCCCTGATAATTCATGTTCTGGTAACTAAATCAATCATGTGGACGGCTGCTACAAGGGGTTGTATTTAAAGAGCATGTGTAGTCATAGATTTAATCCACAAACTACAAATAAATTAAACTTTCCTGCGGGGGGGGGGGGGGGGGGGGGGGGGGGGGGGGGGGGGGGGGGGGGGGGGGGGGGGGGGGGGGGGGGGGGGGGGGGGGGGGGGGGGGGGGGGGGGGGGGGGACTAGGTGTCTGCAAACATCTGGGGGGGGGGGGGGAGACCAGGCTCTGCTACACCTTCCACATCGCTGGCAACGGGTTCTACACAACGCTGGTGACTACTTTGAAGGACAGTGACAGGTGCAAACATCTAACTGTTTTGGATTGGTTATCAATAAATAGTTACCACTATTTAAGTTTCAACCCTCGTAATATTTACAGCCTTAACAGCTGATAGGGTAAACAGAATGTCTGATCAGCACACTCACATCTCAGCGCTGGGGATCCAGGTTCGAATCCCAATCTGGGTGGAGTTTCCATGGTCTTCTCGTGTCAGTGGGGGTTTCCTCCCACAGTCTGCCAATTGACTGCTCTATATATATTGGCTTGCCCCTATATAGTGTGTGTCTGAGTAAGTGAGTGTGTGCCCAGTGATGGACTGGCACCCTGTCCTGGGTGTATCGGTCCAGCTTTTTTGGATAGACATGGGAGGAAACCCTTCCTCTTTTCTCGACCCCCAGTACATTATTAAGGGGATGATGATGAGATTAGATGAAATAAATACTAGCCGCTTTGTTTGTGACGACTTTTACTGCAAACTATTTCATTTAAAGGTTAATTTACGTGTAATTGGTCACTTCCCTTTAAAAGCAATTACAAGTAATTTGTCACTTTACTTTTTATATAATTGGGAGAGAAAAAAAATCAAAAACACCAAACAAAACAACTTCCACGTAACCTAAATAAAAGCTTCCTCTACACAATAGCACTAATCACTAATTGGACACCAATAACTGTGCTGCTGCTCGAACCACGTAGAGGTGGTGAGACAGAGGTGCCCACACTTTTCTGGCCCGAGATCTAATTTTCTATTGGACAGGTCATGGAGATCTACAGGGGTTAATCTTTTTTTAGGCTTTTATATTGAAACCCGTCTACACACATCATGTTAGTATATTCGAATGTGTTAGAATTGCAAACAGCATGGATAAGACGTCAAAACGCATGGTATACAGCACAATCACTGTAACCTGCATGTCCCCAAACAGACAATAAGCATTAATAAAATCAAATGCATTTTGAGTTTGACACTGTAAATAAATATTCACCCTCCCACTCTAAATGAAAGTGGTACATTTTAGTTCTTTTGGAGCGAAGTGCTTCACTCGTCTTGTCAGTCAAATAAAGTGCAAAAACACAAACAGAAACTATTTAATGTAGACGATTCGGGAGGCAGTGCTTCGGATTTAGGAGGAGGAGGTTTTGGGAACAGCGAGAGAGACGGGGGAGCAGACCGCTCGCTTGCACAGTGATAGAGATCGCGATTTAGAATGACTCTCAGTATGTGTGTAAATATGTGCTCGTGTGTATAAGTGCTTCAGATACTGTGAGTGCTGATACGAGATAAACGTAAAAAAAAAAATTTTCAAACCTCCAGCGCGATCTACCCGACACCCCAGGTCGATTGCGATCTTCATATTGGGCACCCCTGTGGTGAGACATCTTGAGCTGCTTCTTATTGTTGGACAGATTATAATAATACAGATTATAATAACCTCCACAAGGTTCTAGACGGGATTTGTATAAGGACCACACACACACACACACACAAACCCTTATTTAAGAAGATGTAACCTTATTTTTAAAGCTGGTGACTGTTTGGTTAGTCCTGAGTAAAGACATCCCAAATGAGTCAGCAGGTTAGTATGAAGATGAGGAGGGGAAACAGCTTGGTTCATATTTCTGTCTGAATAGACTACTGAAGCTTTCAGACAGCTGGATGGATAACTAGTTTACATCAGTCTGAGTGAAGTCATCTGCAGAAACGACGAGCATCCTAATGCGCTTTACTGTTTGACTGTAATATGAGAGAACATGAGGTTTGGAGGCTCCACTGTTAAAATGAGAATCGTGTCTCAAAACACGGCTGAATATTCACGGCGACTGTGGTTCCAATCATCGACTTCTTGCTGACTGTATCAAACTTTTATTGTTGTAAAACTTACTCCCCATTTTATTCACTACGCCCCCTTATTTCCGCATTAGCTATATGATTACAGACTGAAGCTCATCTGTGAATTTACATGCTTTGTTAGTTGGGTGGTGGATGATTCACAGCCCTGCCTTATAAATTCATTCATTCATTCATTCATTATCCCCCGCTTTATCCTCTATTAGGGTCGCGGTGGGGTTCCCCATGCCCATACAGGGGAGAACATCTCAGGCGCTGGGCAGATAAACCCAAGACAGGGTGCCAATCCATCGCTGGGCACACACTCACTCACACAGACACACTCTATATGGGGCAATTTTTTGAGAATTCAATTGACTTGATCCATGTTTTTGGACTGTGGGAGGAAACCGGAGAACCCGGAGGAAACCCACGCAGACACGGAGAGAACATGGAAACTCCACCCAGATGGGGATTCGAACCAGGAATCCCTAAAGCTGAGAGGAGAACATGCTAACCACTAAGCCACCGTGCCGCCCCTTATAAAATCAAACAATAGATATTTTACAATTATATATAAACAATATATCATTTGTTTACCTCTCGCACAGCGTTGCAGAACTCGCTTTGTAGAACCCGTTGCAAAGCCTGCAGTTTTTGCGGAGGCACCTCTCCTGTTCTCTGAAGTTTGTCCAGCAGCTCCACGGCACGGGAAATATCTGGAATGAGAAAAAAAAAATGTGTCCAGTTTGACTCACAGCAGCCGTAGGTTTGGGGTTGAGGAACCAGCCTTCAAACCTGAAGGTTCCGGTTCAAGTTCAGATTTGTGTGTGAGAAAGAAATGTGTGTGTCGTAAATAATGTTAATTAACACGCTCATATGTGTGAGCCAATAAAACCATCCATCCATGCATCCATCATCTTCCGCTTTATCCTATATTAGGGTCGCGGAAGGGGGGGGTTCCCCATGCCCATCCAGGGGAGAACGTTTTGGGCGCTGGGCAGATACAACCAATCCATCACTGGGCACACACTTACACACACAGACACACTATATGGGGCAATTTGGAGAAGTCAATTGACTTGACCCATGTTTTTGGACTGTGGGAGGAAACCGGAGAACCCGGAGGAAACCCACGCGGACATGGGGAGGACATGGAAACTCCACCCAGATGGGGATTCGAACCGAGAATCCCTAGCGCTAAGAGGAGAACATGCTAAACCACTAAGCCACCGTCCAATAAAACCAATTTGATATTTTAATTTAATGTTTAGGAACATAAATCTCGTTTAATATTACGTTTATATATACATACATATATATATATATATTATTTTTTTTACGAACATAAAAATTTGATCGTATACACAGTCAGGTTATGTACTATATATATATATATATACACACACACACACACACACACACACACACACAGATATGGTGTTTAATATAAAAACTTGATCCAGATTGCTTTACAATATTAAGCTGTCATCATCAAATACGTTCACATTCAGAGAACAACATTTTGTTAGGATATATAACAATAAGAACTAAATATAAATGTGTTTTATTAATGGACTCACATTTGAAATCATTGCATTTGTATTCTTGTGTAAACATAATCATTTACATAATCGTAAAATTTGTGTTCCACGCATATTTACTGCCCTCATTAGGATAAACTTTCTCTATTCGATCGTTCTCATTAATATTAATTTGTAATTGTAACAAATAACTTATTTTTCATTGGACTTCTTTTGTGCAATTTTAATTGCAAGAGAAATGAACACGTCTGGGGGCGTGTTCCAAAAACCCACAGACGCACAGGACTTAGTGTGTACAAACAACTGGGCCGGCACACTAGTTAGGTCCACTCCCTACCACAACAGCCGACGATTTGGAACGCGGCCTCGTAGCGCCCGCCGCGTAATGTCCGAATTAAAACAGAAATAAAGCGGCAGGCGACATTTGTCGAACGTATAATGACACAAATCGACGGAAAACACGCTTTAAATGGATTTAAATGGATTGTTTTGTCCAGAAACACAAAAAAATAAAATGCATTTGACGCGTTGGGAACGCCGTTAACGTTAGCCTGCTGCCCGGCGGCTTTACGGGGCTTTTAATCCCAGCCCAGCCGTGGGAACTTTGCATGATTAATAACAGTGTGGTGTTCACCTCGTTCTAGTCGCACTGGTTCCCCGAGCGAGGCCATTTTAGACCCGAATATTCCAGAAAACGCCTTCTCTCTGATTCCTGTAGCTTGTGGCTAAAGCGAGCGCTAATGCAAAGAGATTACAGTGCGAGTCGGAGAGGATCGCTGCAGCGCACGACATGCGCAGGACATGCGCAGGATGGCAACGCTCAGCCCTTTCAGCGGCAACAAACGTTAATCTCATTAAATTGTGGATTATGTTCTGTGTTCTTTTTTACAATTAAACACGAATCGCGCATTTTTTTCATTAATCCCAGTGATAATATTAAGTCAAAACTAAGCGCAGTGGACTGGTATCGATGCAAAAGGGAATTAAAGTCTCCTTGTCTGAGTTAGTGTTACCATCTGCTGGTCAACAGACAAAATGATCGAACCTGAGAGCGTTGGACTGACAATGACACCAACAACACATCCATCCATCCATCCATCCATTATCCTCTATTAGGGTCGCGGGGGGGTTGGGGGTTTGCACATCCAGGGGAGAACGTTTCGGGCGCTGGGCAGACACACCCAGGACAGGACGCCAATCCATCACTAGACACTCACACAGACACACTCTATATGGGGCAATTTGGAGAACTCAATTGACTTGATCCATGTTTTTGGACTGTGGGAGGAAACCGGAGAACCCAGAGGTAACCCACACGGACTGTGTCAGTAACTGCTGCTACCCCAGTAACCCCTTCTACCCCAGTAACTCCTTCTACCCCAGTAACTGCTGTTACCTCAACCTGTTGATATCCCAGTAACTGATTCTACCCCAGTAACTGCTGCTACCCCAGTAACTGCATCAATCCCAGTAACTGATTCTACCCCAGTAACTGCATCAATCCCAGTAACTGATTCTACCCCAGTAACTGCTTCTACCTCAGTAACTGCAGCTACCCCAGTAACTACTGCTACCCCAGTAACTTCTTCTACCCCAGTAACTGCTGCTACCTCAACCTGTTGATACCCCAGTAACTGCTGCTACCTCAACCTGTTGATATCCCAGTAACTGATTCTACCCCAGTAACTGCTGCTGTGTCAGTAACTGCTTCTACCCCAGTAACTGCTGCTGCTACCCCATCCCCAGCAATGGATTGGCGCCCTGTCCTAGGTCTATCTGCCCAGCGCCCGAAACATTCTCCCCTGGATGGGCATGGGGAACCCCCACCCCCCCGGAAGATAATGAATGAATGAATGAATGAAACACTAGAAGAATTAGTAATTAATTTATAATATCATTTATACTGTAACGATGCTATTAATTTTGCTTAATAAACTTAAAACTTGCAAAATTCTGATTGCAGTAAGGTTATTATTTCAGGCTGTTCTTACATCCATGCTGAAAGGCCCATTTATTTCTAAAAGGACACAAACCTGAAATAAAATTTATGGTAATGCCATGGTTTGGATTGCAAAGTTTTCTAAACCCAAATGGAAACTGTAAATTAGACTGTAAATAGGTTTATTATGTGGCTTTGTCGCCGCTGGTTTGACTCTGGATGTATTACACAAATAACCATGTTTGCTTTGTCATTGCTAGCGGCGTCTAAAAACACATTTTAAGCATCTTTAAACTACTGCAGGATTTTGACTTTTATATAATATTTGCACGTTTGAAAATGATTCATGCTTTTAAAAAGTAAAGTCACTTGCATTTTTAACATTAAAAGCTACTAATAAGTTGGCATATACTGTAAACCTTTGTATTTGTTAGAAACAATAGACTTAATGCATTAAAAGGGCCTATTAAATCAGATTTTTGTTACTTTTTACTGCCTGTAGTTCGCATTATTTACCTAATTCTATTGCTGCAATAGTTTTTTAAATACTGCTTTACGAATTTAGCTTTTAAATCTGGTGTCTTTTCTCTCACAGGTGGTCTGAGGGAACTAAAACAGAAGTTCTGCAACATTTTAATGCCCAGTTTCTATTTCTGTACTATTTATGTCCTGCGAAAATAAATATATGGCTGTTACAAAATAAATCAGATGTTTAATATTATTTTCACTACAAAAATCCATTGTAAAGGTTTGTAATATATATATATATATATTTATCCTCTATTAGGGTCGCGGGAGGGTTCCCCATGCCCATCCAGGGGAGAACGTTTCGGGTGCTGGGCAGATACACCCAGGACTGAGCGCCAATCTATCACTGGGCACACACTCACTCACACAAACACACTCTATATGGGGCAATTTAGAGAACTCAATTGACTTCATCCATGTTTTTGGACTGTGGGAGGAAACCGGGGAACCCGGAAGAAACCCACGCAGACACGGGGAGAACATGGAAACTCCACCCAAATGGGGATTCGAACCGGGAATCCGTAGTGCTGAGAGGAGAACGTGCCAACCACTAAACCACCGTGCCACCACACACACACACACACACACACACACACACACACACACATATATATATTTATATATATATATATATATATATATATATATATATATATATATATATATATTAAATATGATAGTGTTGTTTAGAACATCGACACATGGAATATGGTATGGAACTTGGCAGACAGTATATTTAGCTGTTATATTGCAGCCACAGAATGCACAGATATGTTACAGTGCCCCATAATTCAGAAGGGGGCAGAGTGGCCTACTTCTATAGCAAATGGGCCAAAACTCTGCTGGGTTTCACAGAGTACAGCTTTGAACTAGGGACAATTTGAGCCTCACCAAAATAACTCAAGACATCTAGCTGTGTTCTTAGCTAGAAAGAGCCATATTCTGAATTGGTAAAGCTATATGTGTGTAGAAAGAGAGAGAGAGAAAGAGAGAGGGGGTAGAGAGAGCATTGAAATCTGGTTTATTTGGGCTAAATCATGCTGGAAAAGACAAGTGGATTGTTTATGCTGGAACGTTTATACTCTGTTATACAATGTTCTTTTCATCATGCAAAATGAATTGTGCATTTAATGTTAATGTTATTTACATTCAGCTGGATTTCATATCGAGGGGTCATTTCAGCATTCGCTCTGGACGTGATACCATATGTGATCTGTATGACAAACGCAGAGTGTCTATAATTCACCCCCGGGCCTTGTTTGTGACACTGTGTCAACACTTCAGACACATGGCTCTGATAACAATCTATGAAAGCACATAAGTTCATGCGTGCACACAGATGGATCGAATTTCAGTGTATTACCGTGATGAACTCACTGTTCTGTTTTCCAGGACAAAGCCCATCTCCCCGTAATAGAAATGATAGCCTATGACCAGTGACTGAAAGAGAAATACCACCTACCACCACCATCTTTGACGGGTTTTATGTTCCATCATTAAAACATGCTTACCTGAATTTCGGCGCACTGGCACGCCTCCACCTGGATCGATGCTGCGTGAGAGTGAAGCATGAAAAGCAGGTGCTGCTTTGCATGTACATTCTGGCTCGAGAACATGTTTTGGTTTTTTTTTTTCTTTCTATCTTTTTTTTTTTTTTTTTTCCAGCAAAACAAAACTCACTGATGTGTACAGGTCTGTGCGTCAAAACACAAACTTCTGCTTATTTTTATTTTTATTCTCTTAGTCTTAAATAATTCTTATTTTTAAGAATTTCGTCCTGATTCTGACTTTTTTTTTTTTAACTAATACAATTAGATACGAATTTAGCAATGAATTGTGGTTATACTTATATATGACCCGCACCTCTTCTATATAATTCACTTTAATCCGACATTCTTAACATACTATATACTATACTATGATATCTGGCATCTAGATGACTAAAAATGCAATATACTGATGTAGGATGTGACACTTTTTACTATTCATCTGCAGACAAACCTTAAATGGACCGGCAATAAAGAAATGGCATCTCACTCCTGCCCTGAAATGAAAAATTTAGCCCTCTTGCTGAAACCAATGCCACCTTTCCTTCAAATGTACCTATTTAAGATTCATTTGCATGATAATATTTTAATGGCATCTATTAATCAGGACTATTAAGGATCTGCTGTGAACTTATAATTCATAATAAATGCCTGCTCATATGTCTATACTGTATGTAGTATGTATTTTTGTACACAAAATATGCTCTGAATTAACAGATAAAGGACAATCTTTTTTTTTTCTTCATAAATTCACGCTGAATTTAAACTTGGAAATGGAGAGCTGAAACTTCTGACATTGACCTTGTTGTTCACTTGCCTATAGTCATTTTTATTTCTTCAAATGTTTCAATTGGATATCGCAAACAACTTCACAACATACAAAATGAACATATGCCTCTATATATATATATATATATATATATATATATATATATATATATATATATATATATAATTTTAAATATATTCTTCTCTCATGGGGATAAAAAAATAAACAGCAAAGCTTTGACAACAGCACCTTGACATAGTATGTAATTCCGACATTACCTTAAGAAGTTTTGAATAGAAAACAGATAAAGTAGAGGAGGACATTCTGTTACTGCTGAGAATGTAAACAGTATGATTTGATTGGGTTTTTTTTTTTCCTTTTTTTTTCCAGCGGACATTTTTTTTTTTTTTCATTTTTATTTCTCAATTCACAACTGAAGCAGCATGCAGTTTTTTTTTGTTTTTTTCTCCGTTAAATAATTCCGTCTCTCCTCCCCTTATCTCGAGTTCTTGGCAATGTAAAGGAAAACCACAATGTCTTGAGGAATGTGATATAGTAATTTGAACTGGGCACGAATGACTGATCAGATCTTTTTTTAATTGTTTACAAGTTCATGAATATGTTCAATAAATAGACTGTAGTATCACTTTACTGTATAAACTTCATCTTTTTTACATGCAGTCCATAAAATTTTTATCTGACGGAATAATTTACCCTGTTATGTATATATACAAATAGATATTTACTCTTTTTCTCTCTCTCTTTAGAACTCTCAATAAAATCTATACATTATGTACACTATCTCCCTCTCTTAATGGTCAATGTGCATACACACGAAGTGTCTATCCGTATAAACCTCCAACCGATCTTCCGTTTGCTATCCATGGTGAGGGCTCGCACGTACGACTGAGTTGTCCGGCATTGTGAGTTATAGTGCCGCTTGTCTATTCCTCGGCAGCCCTCCTTCGTGTAACCCAGTGGGTTGCATTTGGTCTCGTAAAAGTATTGCTTCAGCTGCCCATTAACCACCGGGACCTTCTCCAGCACGGTGACCGTCTGGCCGGACATATCGATAGCCGTCTTTTTGTCCACGGCCGTCACCCACTGGCTAATACTGTCGCACACGCTGAGCTCTCCACGCCGCGCCGGGTCCGAGTGGCGCCGAACGCGCATCGACATGTTGGCGGCGTCCAGGTAGTTTTTGTATTCCTCCAATAGAAAGAGCAGCGGCGGCTCCAAAGGCACTTGGTTGCTGATCACCACGCGCGACGCGTACGTGTCGACGTCCTTCGAATCGCCCGCGGCCACGGCACCGTTGCCGTGACCCCCCCCTCCCTGGCCTTGGGCCGCCTCCCCCTCCACCTCCAGCAGCTCCTCAATCACCTGCTCGAACGTATCCGTGAGCGAGGGCAACACTCCCCCGCTCGGTGGAGTCCCATGGCCTCGGGCGGCCCCCAGGTAGCCCTCGGCTCGGTGGCCCCCCACAACGCCCGGCACCTCTCTCATGGGCGCAGCTCTCATGCAACTGAAGTATGAAATAACCATAGTAAGGAACAGGATGGTCATCACTCTTCTGACCTGTTGGAACTGGAGACAGGGACAGAGAGGGTGGGACAGGGAGGGGAAGATAATGGAGGAGGGAGGAGACAAAGTCAGTTGAAACTTCAAATAATACCAGCAGTCACACATCAGTCCCATTCTACACTGCCAGCTGGTTTTCGGAAGCCTCCTCATTAGACTCATACGCCGTTACACTGGCTTTTTGTTATCCTGGTCAAATTGATCCATCTCCCCGAAGTGCTTGTTGCCTCATTTGCAGTCAGGCCCCCTGGCATCTGATGCTCCTCTGTAAGCTGTGATCAGAGTTGCAGATCTAAAACCAGATTCCCATTCATAGCAACCGCCACACAACATGACAACTTGTTATTTCTTTGTTGCATTTTTAGTTCCAGGCACCCGGGGCCCCGGGGAGCGTTGGCACTACTGACGCAGCACACCGGATCTGTCCCCACATACACACAAGTACACATGCAGCCAAACACAGAGGCTCTGGAGTATCATTAGGAGGACATGAGAGGTTCTCACCCACTGCCTTTTCCCCCCGGCATATCCCCCCCCCTTCTCTCTCCTTTCCTGTTGTAACATCCCATCAGACTACGGCAACTCTGTGAGATGCTAAAGACCGGTGACTGGTGTGAGTTGCAGGTTCATCTTATTGCTTTCGCTGCCTTGCAATGGTGTCCCATGCTTTGTAGACATTGCACTGCACAGCATGCAATTAAAAGCCCCCCCAAAAAACCCCAAACCCAGTGAAGTTGGACTACCAACCACAACGAGAAGTCCTATATTTATTGATTACCATAAAAAAAAAGACGTTGCCCATTGCAAATAAGTTCAGGTAAGAGAGCAGAATCAAGACACAGGGAATCACCGAGAGCAACTTTTTTGCACCAAAGGACCAGAATGCCGCTCCATCCATTCGCTCCCTCATTCATTCACCCACTCGGAAATAAACTACTCTGCACCCTATAGACGGATCTGGGTCAGGATGACACCCGACACCAAACTGTCTGGTGACAATACCATGCCCAGAATGTCCCTGCGAAGTGGCACTTACCCATCCCCTGACTGCCTAATGCGCTCCCTATCTCCCTTACCTCTCAGAAGCTCAGAAGCACCTATGAGTCACGGCAATTCATCGCATCCGTTCACATCCCGATGCTCAAAAAAATGCAAGGGAGAGCATCCAAAACACCAGCACAACACACAAAAAAAGAAGACATCCCTCACTCGTCCTCCTACGTGATGAGGAGGCTAAGGAGGAGGAGGAGGGGGGCTGACAGGGAGGAGAGAAACGGAGGGAGGGGGAGCTTTTTTTTTTTTTTTTTTTTAATAGCAAGCGCCGCAGCACTGCTCGGCCAGCTCTCCCAGCTCTCGGCGAGGCATCCTCGCTCTGCCCCGAGCGTCCTCCGGAAGGAGCGTGGCGAGGATTCACTCGCAGAGTGGAAGAGATTGAAGCAGGGCGGGAGAGACATGGCGGCACGCCCTCGCTAAAAGGCATTTGTTTCATTCTTAATTGGCGTCTGGGGCCGCGGCTGCAATTTGCCAGCGCAGCGGTGACTGCCATGGAGACACGGCGGCTATAAATAGGCGAGCTGGGAGTCCCACGGTCTCGATTCAGAATATTGCAGCCTCCGACTTAATGAATGCCGAGTCCCTTTGCTCTGTGACGTTTCACCTGGCGAGGGGCATGTGTGTGTGTGTGTGTGTGTGTGTGTGTGTGTACGTGCAGGTTTGCATGAGCGTGTGGGTACGGTGTGGGGAGAGGTGACGGGAGCTTTTAGAATGTTTTTTTTTTGCATGAACGAGCAGGGAACATCCGGAAAAAAGATATTACAATATATAACAGGCTGGGATTCCAGCTGTGGAGGAGGGATCAATACTAATAGAATGCAGCACGGCCAAATCCGTGTGGACACGCTGCTTCTACAGATCCGAAAAGATGCCTCGGCCTGTCATTTTTTCCAGTCGTGGAAAAACCGAAAGCTTCCTCCTCTGTCAGCAATTACCCCGGCTAAGCCTTCAGTGAGAATTTCAAAGAGCCGTTGAGGATCAAGACTCGATCGCCTCTTATGTCATACTTGCTGACTTTCTTTGAAATCTCTCCAAATGTGTTGCACCGTCAGGGACTGGTGCATGTTTCTCAGCATCCTCTCTCTCGCTCTCTCTCTCGCTCTCTCTCTCCCAGCTGAATTCATCTGAGATTTATGTAGGCAGAGTCACAGCCTGGTATCTGCCCCAGTTTCGGGTCCATCGGCTAACCCCGGTTTTGCCTACGGGTGATGGGGGAAGGAGTATTTTATCAATCGGGTTGGCGAGATGTCAGCGGAGACCTGATAAACCTGCCGCTGTACCCCGGCGCGCCTGCCCGGGCATGTTCTCAAACATGTGCCACTTACATTATACAATCTGAAGAGGATTATCTGCATCGGCAGGTTGTTTTGAAATCTGTGCTGAGAGCGGCGCGGCGGTGGCGGCGAATGGGAGGAAGCTCGCCGCTTATATTGCACACCTCTTCAGCAGGGAAGGGGGGTGTTGAGCGTCATTTCTCAGCATAACAACCCTGATGACGTCTCTTCCAGGTCTCCAAGGCAGACCGGAGGAAGGCAGGCGAGCGGGGCGGTGGAAAGCGGAATCGAGGAGTGTTGGGAAAGGGCTGGGGGGGGGATGAGTTGAGGGTGGGGGTTAGTGGCACTCATCAACTTGCAATTGCTTGCCATTCCTCTGGGGTCCCCTCTCATCAAGAACAACAAACAAATTTTATTTCGAACCCTGCGATTTCCTGTTTCCATCCTGCGAATCAATATGGATTACGCTCTCAATCACCTTTCGGTTAAAACACAATCTCGGCAGTTAATCAGTTTATTGCTCAGGGAGCGAGTCGACCCTCTTTATTCGACGGAGCCGGGAGGGAGGAGGGCGAAATTACCATCGCATTCGTTCCGCTTTAATATGCCAGACGTGTGCGTCCGCCCCTCGGAGTTGTGGCGTCCGGGGCAATATCAATATCCGGTCAGCGTATGCAAACATGGTGTACACACACATGAACAGAAGGGGGGCAATCTGTAGCACCAGCTAATCAAGTCATGAAAGCAAACAGAGGCGGCCAATAGTAGGTTGGGTTCCTCTCCATGAACCCTTTTTATTACCACGATCAAGCCAGGTGCATCGTATGCCCTTGAATGTGCCACATGTACCGTCCCTGCCCAGTCGGGACGCCAATAGTCGTCTCGCTCCAGCCCGGGGTGACCTTTGGATTAACTCTGGCTACAAAAAGGCTGTATGTATAGTGATGACATGCTATCTGCGCAGCTGTATTTGATCATGGATCCTCATACACACTGCACGGCTTAGCGGCCGCCCCTTTTCTTATCGAAACGTGATTGAAGTCTGTCCGCACACGAGCGGCAGAGCTAATGCTTTGGGGGGTAGATGAGAGGAACTTGCACCTGCTCAATTGTTTAGACAGGAGCTGGTAGGACAGGGCGGTTTGCTTCGCACGCTCCCGGTTCCTCGTATCTCTATTTATTTATGACTTCATGCCATGCAGGAATCGTTCTGGAAAGTTGTTCTGACAGACACATGAGGCTCGGCTAACGTGAACGTACATGGGTAGCTGAGGTTACGGTGGCGGAAAACCAATTGACTCATTTTCTTCATATTCGTGTGTCAGTGTGTTTTTAAATAAAGGTCATGGCTGTGCGACACACTGCAAACAGGTCCCATAAAAGTCAAACACCGGGTTCTACTTTTGCGCATCACTCCATTCAAACTAGCATTTGCTTGATACTGCAATTCTGATTGTAGCCACTAGGGTGCATTGCTGCTCGTGAAGTGGCCGCGACTGATGATTCTCACGTTTTATGGCAAATCAGACTTTTAAATGTATTTAAAACACACACGAGAATAAACATTTAATAAACAAACTCCATATTTTCCAGTGCCGAGTTGATTTTACGCTAAAAGGCAAAAACTACTAAGTCTGAACAACTAAGCCAAACTTTTTATTTTGCTAATATTTCTTTAGATCAACAAGATCATGTATTTAAGTGATTGGAAACTTAGACTAACTGCTTTATGAAACCTTTTTCTGAACCAGACTTTATATATATATATATATATATTCCAGTGTGATGCTCAATCCATTTAATAAAAAGTAAAAAAGTGATCTATTTTGACTACTGTATTTACACACAACAACAATTCTCCTCCACATACACACACACTAAGTGAAGTGAACTTGTATACGGCATCTGGGACGCAATTGGGGTTAGATGCCTTGCCCAAGGGCACTTTAGCCATAGTATTTGTTTGGACCTGGAATCGAACCAGGGACCTTCAGGTCACAAATCTGGTTTCTTACCCACAAGCCTACGACTGCGAAACAAGTGATAAGTTTGTTATTGCCAATATTGAGTGTCTGAAGAACATCTAGTAACATCAGCAGGGTTAAGGTCTTACACGCCAACTATTTAAATACGTGTAAACGGCTCATTCAAAACCAATGCTGCATTAAAATCAAAGTTAAAGTCGCAAATTAAATTTTCTAGCTTTTTTTTTAGAAGACCTTAAACATCTTAGAGCCGGTTCTTCTGTCAGACGGAAAATGGGAAACTAAAGCAGAGTAAACTCTAGTGTGGTGATGATTAATGTATAAGTGTCGTCTCTTCACGTAACAGGAGAAAGGACGGGCATTGGCAAGATAGACACCAGAAATATCATACCAAGTCTGCTCAACTGTAATGTTGACTTGCGGTGTTGGTTCCATGTCGGCTACAGGGCACTTTCTGAGCAACTGAGGGCACTTTCTGAGCAACTGAGGGCACTTTCTGAGCAACTGGGGACATTTTCCGTTCTCCAGATCAAAGAATGGCACACTTACACATCATGAACTAACCTGAACTTACTTGAAGTTTCAATCTAATGCAAAGTTTGACATCTAAATCAGATGATCTGCTTCATCTCAAAGGGTTAGAAGCATTATTAAAACCACGGAGCTCCATTTATCGCACTTTATACTGAAAACACCGACATTGACACAGTCCTGCAGCTAGATGGCGCGTTTGTCCACAGAACTCGCTTGTTGCGCTTTTAGATAGGAGTCTCGATTGTACATCACAAGGCAGGCTGAACTTCAAAAAAAGGACATTTTTCCACCTTCTCACAAGTTATAATATCTAATATAATAGCTTTATTTGCACCCGTAACTTTATTTATGATAAAGAAAGTCACCTTTGCCATTAACACAAATCCTCCATAGTTATAAACAGCAAATTGGAACCAAAACCCTCCACGTTATTAATTATGGGAAATAATATTTATTAAATAAAACTAGTTTGGATTGCATGGCGTTTAAAAAACACCCCATCATTTGGCAACTCAGTGCGTCAAGTCCACATGAGGACTGAAAACAAGCTGGAAACGCGTGTTGGAGGATGGATCCATGAACAAGCACGGAATCCAGTGGAAGTTCCAGTCGCCTGGAAGTTGGAGAGATCAACTGAAAAAGTAGCCTAAGGATAAATGGCGCACAAAGGCGGTTGTGGAGATGCCCTCCTGCGCACGTAAAGTTGGCTCTGAAACCCTGCCCTGGTTGATGAGGCAGTGTGGAAAAGCTAGACTGACTGTAAGACTAACCCACAGGGCTCAAGTTTCCCATAAATGTCTTATCGAGTGCAGTGGACACCACGAAATATCCTACCTTACATGCAACAAAGCAAAAAAAGAATCAAAAATACAATCAGGTATGTTCTACGTATCTATTGATCAACTACAGAGCGTGTTAAAAGCTTAAGTGTGTAGAGGTGATGACAGATCGACGTCATTATATGGTTTTTAAAAGGCAAAAAGTGAGGAAGCAAACTTTTTTTCCCACAACCCCTGAACTTATTCCTCCATAGACACGAGATTCACCCATAAACCACCCCCCTGATGTTAGGCATGGCATTAGAACCGAACGCAAAGGCGCGCTGGGGAGGTCGCGTTGCGCTGTTGCGGCACTTTACGCGCAAAGTCCGGCCGAACCACAACGTCCTGGTGGGGTTAGATATCAGAAGGTTCCTCGGGGAAGACCTACCTTTTAGTGTCCAGTGCTAAAGAGAGACCATTCAACGGGACAGTGTCATCTGGGAGTTTTTTTTGTTGTGGAGCCAAAAAGTCCCGGTGCGCAAAGCGCCGCTTTATTCCCCGCGCTGTGGCAGCAGCAGCCGCTCCGAGACGCCGCGCTCTTCAGCTCTGGAGCAGATAGATTAAATTATTGATGGCGGAAATCGCGCAGGCGAGGTAATGCACTCCCATGACTGAGTGGATCCTTCACAGGTCGGCTGCATGCTCGGGGCAAACAGGCTGTGGCGCTCACGGGGAGTAAAGTGCGCTCGCTGAGCTCCGCTGCTTGAAATGACGGCTTCATTCCGCGCGTCTCTGGTACCTTGCTACTCTGTGACGTAGGGCGCACGTGACTCCGGCCCCTCGCGCGCGCTCGGTGGCTCGCTCGGGCTGAGGCATAAACCGAAAGTTGCTCCATTCAATGCTGCTGCACTCTGCCACTATTTTATTCATACTGACAGAAGAAAACCGGCCTGGAGGATTTTCGAATAGGCTATTTATAGCTAAACCCGTTCAGAATCCTGCTTGCCCTGGGCTTTCCAGATTGCCCCATATACATTTGGTTAACATTCACATTTGGTTATTTAGCAGACGCTTTTATCCAAAGCGACTTACAAGGTGAGGACAGGGTTCATCACAACATCCCTGGAGCAATAAGGGTTAAGGGACCCACATTGGTAACTTTAGTGGACCTGGGATTTGAACCCCCAACCTTCAGATTGATAGCTTACTGCCCTAACCACTGAGCTACCACGCCCATATACCTCTAACATTGGATTTTTTTTTTTTTTGCGGGAGGAGGAAAGGGCGCATTCGGATGATTGGGTTTGATAAATATCAGAAGGATGAATACTGAGTAGCATCCATCCATCCATCATGTTCCGATTTAGCCTCCTGGGCATCCAGGGTGGGGCCGTTTCGGGCGCTGGGGGGAGACACCCAGGGCAGAACGGCAATCTGTCGCTGGGCACACACTCACACAAACACAATCTATATGGGGCAATTTGGAGATGCATGTTTTGGGACTGTGGGAGGAACTACAGGGAAATGGGGAGAACATGGAAACTCCACCCAGATTGGGATTCGAACCGGGAAACCCCCAGCTCTGAGAGGAGAACATGCCAACCACTAAGCCACCGTGCAGCCCCCAAAATACCGCAAATGTTTTTTTGGGGGAAGAAGAAAGTGCCCATAGGGATCTTTATTTCTTAAGCGAAACTTAACAAACTTAACCCTTAAAAAAGGGTTCTTTATAACCCCAGTGGTTCGATATCCGAACCATGAACGCTGAGTACCATTCGCATGCTTAAAAGTTGATGAAATTGTTCTTCATTTTGATGAAGAATGTTTATCTGTTTCTATGAGTGTTTGTCATGTGATGTTTTATTAATTGCTTTTAATATAAAAAAACAAAATTAAAAAAGATTTTAGCCTTAACAGAACCATATATACCACGTTCTGCATCAATTTTAAGAACTATTTACCTTTTAGGTGTCCATGGCTTGATACAGAACCACCATCTTATCTTCATAACAAAAGAAAATAAATAAAGAACGAATTTTTATTTTAAAAAATGATCATTTGTTAAGCTTCGAAGAGCATTTGTGTTCGTATCTCCCGGGTTTTTCATGCCCCCGTTAATGCTCGCTACGAATCCGGGCGGGAATAAGTCACGGCGGATGGATTTAAATTGCAGATCATTTAATTTGAGACATCAAGTTATTCATGGCATTCAGAATTCAGTATGGTGCATGTTGTTGGATTGCTTATTGGCAAATCTACTCAGAGTCCATGCAATATGATCCAACGGGACCCCCCCCCCCCCCAACACACACACACAGACACACACTTTAAAACAGCTGCAGACTTTACAGACATCCCGAATTTTGATGGCTGAGGGGCATCATTCACACTATAGATAAATCTATTGTGTACTGTTTCCGAGCGGATTACAGGATGGGCTCGAATGAAACACCTCCATGTGAAAGGAGCATAGATGGTCCCGTGAAATGGATAGTTGCCTTTGTGATTCTAAAAAAGGCGGCTTCAAAGTGAAGCCGTTCCTCCTGGTTTCCACCACATCAAGGTCCTATTCTTGTCTGGCGATCTCCTGTGCCTGATATCTTAAACCATTGTCAGTCGGCTTTTAAGCACCTTTTAAACCAGCGAGAGGAGCTTGTGTGTCATCTGTTGACTCAAGCTGCCTCGAACCCTTTCAAACCATCTTTAGAGGCTGTCGTTGAAGCCTTAATGAACGGCGCGTTATTCATCTGTCATCCATGTCAAAGTCAGTATATATAACCACATATATATAGATAGATAATAAAGCTTTGACACAATATTAAGGTTTGTCACTCATATCAAACCACATAAAGGTTTTCGCCAGTGGGTCCTTAATCCGACATCCTGTTCTTTTTATTGTGGTATAATATTGTAAGGCTGGCGGCACGGCGGCATAGTGGTTGGCATGTTCTCCTCTCAGCACTAGGGATTCCCGGTTCGAATCCCCATCTGGGTGGAGTTTCCATGTTCTCCCCGTGTCTGCGTGGGTTTCCTCCAGGTTCTCCGGTTTCCTCCCACAGTCCAAAAACATGGATTAAGTCAATTGAATTCTCCAAAATTGCCCCATATAGAGTGTGTCTGTGTGAGTGAGTGTGTGCCCAGCGATAGATTGGTGCCCTGTCCTGGGTGTATCTGCCCAGCGCCCGAGACGTTCTCCCCTGGATGGGCATGAGGGAACCCCACCGCGAGAGGATAAAAGCGTAAGATAATGAATGAATGAATATTATTAGGGGAAATTCTTGGCAGCATTTCTGCCGAAGAAAGAAAACGTAGCCGGTCTACGGGATAGATATCTCCTCCCCTATTTTCCTCAGTTGGGCTTCTTCCAGATTGTCGTCTGCCTTTTCCTTTGCACTGTCACAATCATGCAGACTCACATCCAAACACACTACATATGCAAATATGCTAATGAGGCCCTCACACTCAGTCCCCACTACGGAAGACTCATGGTCGCATCCTATTTCAGCCCTCTGTAGGCATATGCAAAACGAATGTAGCTCTGCCCACAAGATCACAGGAGGTGAGGGTAAACCCTGGATGACAAAGAGTTGCATCAGTAACTGCTGAGCGATATGATTCTGAGCTTCATCTCGAACCCCGCCAACACACCTAGGTTCCCATCCCCATCCAACAAGCCAGGTCTGCTGGAAAAATGACGTTGAGTATTATGAGGTTAAGAAAACGCACTGCAGAACCGCAAAATCAGCACGATTCGAGTTTTCAAGTTGAGAAGGCGTCACTCGCTTAATACAAAGTCGGAATGCTTATCTATTCATGTCCATTATTAATGGTTCTTATTGCTAGAACGTTCTAGAGCTTTGGTTCTGGATGTGCAAATGTTGCACACACACACTTTCATGCATTACAAACATGCGACGGAGCTCTTCGAAGATCCCAATGGGAGATGGGGACGGTAATATGGACCTGTACACGTAATATTATTCATTCATTCATTATCTCCCACTTCATCCTCTATTAGGGTCGTGGTGGGGTTCCCCATGCCCATCCAGGGGAGAACGTCTCGGGCGCTGTGCAGATACACCCAGGACAGGGCGCCAATCCAGCGCTGGGCACACACTCACTCACACAGACACACTCTATATGGGGCAATTTTGAGAATTCAATTGACTTGATCCATGTTTTTGGACTGTGGGAGGAAACCGGAGAACCCGGAGGAAACCCACGCAGACACGGGGAGAACATGGAAACTCCACCCAGATGGGGATTCGAACTGGGAATCCCTAGTGCTGAGAGGAGAACATGCTAAACACTAAGCCACCGTGCCGCCCACGTAATATTAAAAAAATATAAAGCAATAGTCAAACAAACGTAATGAAACTTAATGTCTATATATTTAGCACACACACTTGTTGCACTTTAAGCACAAAAACCCTCTTTAAATCTTAGAGTTTTGATCGGTTGAGTATCATAAAGAGTACTGAGGATGGGCAGGTGGTCTGGCCGAAGAGTACGACGAATGTTGAGAGAGTCGGAGCGGCGTCAGAAGCGATGGCCGTGTCTCTATCCAATAGGTCGGGTCGCTAATGACGTCACCTCAGCTTTCTCAAAAGCTCTCCTTGTCAGGTCTTCATCTTCACCAAGGCGTCCTCGTGGATTCCATTGGTTGCTTGCGGTTTGCACCGACGATGTAGGGTGTGAAAATCTCGGTCACGCAAACGATGCTCGTGTCCACGCATTACGAAACGAAGCGAGATGACGACGGAGACAAAGACAACACGAGAAGCTATTTAAAACCACCGGAGGTGTGAGCGAAGCGAATCACACGGGGAGCCACGACTGCCGAGTTTAACAGTTTAACACCAGAACCAACGAACGCAGACTTTTTCTGAATTTTCCCGAATGCCATCCAACATATCTATGACTCAGTGTTCGCTCACAGCGTTGGCCGAGGCTGAGTGTGGCCTGTTTGTGTGCATGCGTAGATTTCAACTCCTACTTGAGGGCCTTTCACATTTTTACCTCACTGAAATGAATGAATCAACCACCGAAACATCCCCACATGGTATGATCTGCCTGTTCCGGGATGCCTGACTACACTTCACTGGCCAAGCCGAAGGATTGCAGGATGGGTGGGTTGGGGTGTGACTCATTCTAACCCCCTCCACCATCTCTCAGCTCACATTCTGTACCGAATGACTGCAGGGTCCAATAACAGAGCAAGAACAACAGGTTTCTTTATCAGGTCTATCTATATATTATACACCTATCTCACCGGCTGAACTCCTATTGGAAGTCATCCGGCCAAAATATTAAAGAAAACATCTTTTTACAAACCAATTTATGAACCAGAAAAGCAAAACAACGTGAATAGTGATATTCAGAATCCAAACTAGATATCTACTCAATTTACAGATGACATTAATGATAAAAAAAAAGTCCCACCATTCCCAGATATTAAGACCCCTATAGAAGCTCCTCGCGACAATTCCCAAAGGAACATACTCCGACTTCCCATCATTCCATCCACATCCCACACCTCGGTGGCAAAAGTTCGGCTGCTGGCATCCATAAGCAACAACACAAATGTATAGCGCAGGCAAGCATGTGAGAGGCATCTTGCGTACATACCCGAGCTGTGACGTTGGCGAATAGTTAGTTAGAGGATTCCTCAGTGCAGCCCTAGTTGCCAGGCACCGGCACTAGTGCTGCTCTCCAGCTCTCCCACATTGCGGAGCGAGTATCACTCCATTTTATATCACTGATTAGAACACACAAGTGGGTGGACGACGACTGGCAAAGCACACAAATACATTTTGCTCCCTCCAGTCGGCATTTACCGGAGGTCAAAGGTAGAATTCCATGCATCCCCCAAACGAGCACATTGACATCCAGCGCAGACGTAAAATGAGGATAATGGAAAACATACAGATAGGATGCTTAATGAACAAATGTCCCGTCTGCCAGATTCCTTACTGAGATTTATCCCAGATAAATAAGAACTAACTATATATAACTGTATATACAAAAACATGGGTTTTCTAGAGAATTCATGATTATTATATTTAAAATAATAATAAGAATGAATGGAATATTTAAACACCCAGCTATATGGGTTACATCAAACCGTAAAATAATAATAATAATAATTTTTTTTTAATTATTATTATTATAAAAATTATTATTAGTAGAATATGAATAGATTTTTTCTATCTATTTAATCCTTGTTTTCCCAAATAAATTACTACAACATAATTTTCAATGTTTTTTTTTACTATGTATAACCATAATAAACATATATACGGTATGTATAAAAGAAATTAATCGGGATTATCGACGCATCTATTTATAGCCTTTATTTTTAAACGATAAAGAGCGTTTTTTTTCGTTCAAATACCAGCTTGAGATGTTCGGATCAGAAGTGAAGCCGTAAAAATCGAATCATTTCTGAACATGAACCTATTTTTCGGTTATATTAAACCTACCATTGTTTAGATTTGTTATAGCCGCCCGCCCCAACTCTGCAGCGCATAGAGTGCGGAGAGAGAGAGAGAGAGAGAGAGAGAGAGAGAGAGAGAGAGAGAGAATGGGGTGGGTGGGGGGGGGTAGAAAGAGGAAGGAGGGGTAGAAAGAGGGAGATTCTCGCTCAGATGACACAACCCCATTTATGGACTGGTCCAATGACGTACATTGCAGAAAGTTCTATAAAAAAAAATCCTTCGTACATACAAAGTGTGTCGTGCCCCCCTCCCTTCCCCAGGCCCACACCCACACCATAAAGCCTTTCTCTAACAACAACAACAACAAAAAAAAAAAAATAATAATAATAATAATAATAATAATAATAATAATAATAATAATAATAACGCCATAATAATAATAATAATAATAATAATAATAATAATAATAATAATAATAATAAGCTCCAGACAATCGTGCACAAAAAAAATTAAAGAGAACATACATTTTAGGAATGAATCAGAATACTCACATCATTTAAATAGTCATTTGTAATAGAATTTCGCAACTAGTTCGCTCGATCTGATTTAAATTGTCACACTGGCTGCACGCTCACTCCCAATTTCAACCCAATTTCCAGCCAGGAGCCAGCAGAACGCTCTTGCTCCGGCAATAAAGGCACAAACAGCTGCAAAGGCGATTAAACATTTATAACAAACGCATTTGCGCCGCTGATTTGCCTCCAAATCTGCGCTCTGACGCGCGCGCTAAACATTGCGCCACCGCGCGCTTCCCATTGTTCGCATTAAATCGCCATCATATGGAAGACTACGGTGTAATTACAACAACGCGCCTAATGACCCCCTGTGCACCAGGCAAACCTTTTGGATGGAGAAAAGGAGCAGGATTTCCCGCTGATGGAACGCCGGGGAGGCTTGGAAGCCCCGGTGGAGGCGCGCACTGATCATAGAGAATTAAAAAGAAATAATAAATAAATTTAAAAAAAATTTAAAAATGAAAGCGGGTTCCGCCTGATGGCTCCTTAATTAGAGCTGCAGCCGCTGCTGGGGCTTTTCCTCGGGGCTCTGCTGCCCCATCAGCCTCTTCACCTTTAAACACGGGACAGCTGAGGTCCAAAGCGACATGCCACCCCCTACGCGACGTGTCCAAATAGTTACACCGCCGGGATCTTAGGCTAGAAAGAGGCGATTCGAAGCAGGGAGGCAGCGCGCGGCAGCCGGAGCGCATACAAAGGAAGCGGGGAAGAAAAGGAGCGCCGCTCGTATCCGCATCATCTCCTCGGAGCCAGAACCGAACCCGCTGCTCAAACTTATTCGGCTGCAGAAGTCACCGCGGCTGCCTCGAGCGTCTCCGTGCAAATCTCCTACGAATACGGCCTTGTTTTTGCCCCGCTCCAGCCCTTAATTGCCCTCCTCGCACGGAGCGCCTCTCAGCCATTTCCCTTATCGGGCAAATCTTATCGGCGCCTCCATCTAACCGACAAGCGCCGAGGTCTGACCACGCCTATCCCGATTCGCCTGCTGTTTATGGGGAACCAAAAAGCCACTTTCCCCCCCGGAAAAAAACAAAACAAAAACATCCTCTGGCTAGAATCTGGGCTCGATTTTTTAACAGTTTAGCGAGGCTGGGTGCAGTTGGGTTTTGGGGCGGATATGCATGCGCCTGAGCCCTGCAGGTGATGCTGGGATGAGGACTGGAAATCCCGGCATGAATGAAACGCGCTGTAGTAAAAAAAAAAAAAAAAAAAAAAACACACACACACACACACACACACACACACACACACACACACACTCACTGTAGCGACCGAGAGCCAGGAGACAGTAACCGACACAGATTACTTAGATATCCGTGACTGCACCAGCACTTCGAAACGACAAAGGGTTAATGATGTGTCCATGAAACCAAATATAGAACAGCCCTTAATAGCAGGAAAGCTATCAAAATAGAACGATCGTCACTATATATATATATATATATATATATATATATATATATATATATATATATATATGTGTGTGTGTGTGTGTGTGTGTGTGTGTGTGTGTGTGTGTGTAGAAAGAGACATAATTAAGCTATACAGAATTTACAGAATAAACATTGCAAATCCTACAATTGAACCATTTAACGCATGCACTAAAACCTAAAACAAAAGCCGCTCCATGCACCATGCGTAAGTGCGCAGAAATAAATGCCGAGAAGAGCAGAACATAAACAAATACCAGCATCCAGCATCAGCTCTCCATAAATGAGTCATAAGAGCTCCCTGTTAAACTGGAGCAACTTTCTCATCGTGCCCATCTACATCTACGTTGTGCAGCTGTAGTGCGTAAACATCGGCTTGCCTATTTTTGCACGAAGCAAAAGATCCCCACGTTGTTGTTGTTGTTTTTTTTTCTTTCCCTTTATCATTTGCTTCACAAGTCGTTCTCCCCCCGCTGCCTCCAGCCTCCCCCACATTGCCTATTCCCACCATTACCCATTCCCAGCAGCGTGACGGCTTCTTTCATAACCGCAAATCCAAACTTCGACTCGGAAAAAGCCGCCCTGCGTCCTGCGTGCATGCCGGGCTCGAAAGGGAAGCGCCGCTTACCTGTTTAAAAGCCGACAACCACTATGAGTGGTCAGATCTCCACGAGCGACACTCGCATCTCCCAAACTTAACGCTGCGCACCGAGTGGAGCGGCCAGAGGAAGCAGCGGCGCACGGATTTGCAACTTTCAAAGCGACAGCGACGCGTCCCCCCAACTCTGCAGCTGAACGCAGACCTGCTGGGCTTTATTTGCTTTTCGCCTTCGTTCCCATCAGCGGCTCGCAGGAGGGAGAGAGAGAGCGAGAGAGAGAGAAAGACAAGGGGAAACCAAAGTGCGAGCAATTCCTAGTTCGCAAAGCACGTCCACGGCGCGTTAAAGTCCCCTTCGAGTCTCCAGTGCCTCTGTCCAAAGTGCTGAAATCAGGACAACCTCTATAAGGTTACTCCGAAAAAAAAAAAAAAAAAAAAAATCTATACTTTCGTTAAGTGCCACTTGATATTGCTTTACTCTACTGCTTCCCCACGCCTCGTCACGTGAAGATATCTCCTTGCCAAGCCCGTCCTGTTAATATCTGATCATATGCCAGTCGGACCTTTATGTATATATATATATATATATATATATATATATATATATATATATATATATATATATATATATATATATAAACAAGTATTTCAAAGCCACCGTCCCCAAACCGCACCGTTAACAGGTCCCGCGGCATGGCACGCTTTGATGCGCAGCCCCGCTCGTGTCCTGCAGGGCATTTCGACATGTCTACACATGTTGCTTTTACATTAGGCATCGTGCTGAAGGGGAAAAAAGAGCAGCTCCTATTCCAATTTATAAAAGACTTTACAGCGCGCCATCAGTCGTGGACGCCGGTTGTGCGTAAAAGTGGAAAATGCTGGATCCCATTAGCCTGCTGGATCGGTCTCAGCCCCGGACTGTGTGCTGGAGCTCCCAGCTTTTTGGGGTTTTTCACCCAAAACAAACGTGGGGACAAAGTTTCCCAGCGTGGGAACCCATCCTAAGCATATCCCGCCATAAATGCCTTTGGCGTCCATAAGCAGGAGACCACCCATCCAAACTAACGCGCGATTTTCCCCCCAGCAGCCCCTTCGTTTTTCGGGTCTTTAAGCCTCGCAATCGTCGCCATCCTCGCTGCTACTTACCATTTTCCTCCCAAGGCTGTCCAGGAGATAGCTGGTGGTTTTTAATATCCCCACGCTCCAACAGATGCTGGTAGGTAACGTGTCTTGTTTGAAGTCATCATACGAGAACTTCTGCCGCGCTCAGGAGATCGCCCACCACTTGGGTGACTTATGAATCTAATAAGCCCCTTTTGCAATATCCGCGGGTTTTAAAGTCCCTGACACCGCGGCGGCTCAACGCCACGCCACGCCACGCCACGCCACGCCACGCCACGCCACGCCAACCTCCCGAAAACCCCAAACCGCCGGTATATATGGTTCCGAGCTCGGGAGCGCTTTGACGTGATTGGAACCAGACGAGCGCAAGTTTGGGCGCGCAAACCAAACAGGGGCGCTATCGGAGCCGGGACTGGATGGAGGAATCAAGCCGCGGACGCCAAAGTTTGCGCTCGAGGTCGCCTATATAGGGCGCGTCATGGCGGTGCCAACTTTACGCGTCGTGGATGAGAAGGACCTGAGTCAGGTAAACGCAATCTGCCCCAATAGTCACTTATTGGCTTCTCCAATCTGGTCGGGGGAAGTTGCTAAGGACTTGTTGCTGCTGAAAACAGGCGATTTATAAGTGCCATACTTACATCTGTGCACCTCTGTGTGTACGCCTCCTTGTTTAGCCTACTAGTGTGAGAACGAAGGTGAAGTCCGCGTCAGTAGGCAAGTATGGTCGGATAACTTGTGCCTTTTTTTTCTCCCCCTGCGCCCTTTATCTTGTCAAAAAGAGTAAGGGAACATTCTGCAGCCGCCAAGTCCGAACCTTGTCTGCGTGTCTGCGTTCTCAGGAAAATTCCATCAGTCGCTCCGTGAGCGTTCACACAGCTAATTGTTATGCAGTGACGAGGCGATATGCTTGCATGTGTCCTACAAATGTGCTGGGAAGTAACATGAGTAATAGGTGCTATTTACCCGAGGATGAGCTCCAGGAGAAGTTGGAGATGATATGGAACAGTATGGCTGAAATCTCGCCCAGTCAGTCACAGTACGCAGTGTGTGGCAGGTAACGCACACACACCCAACTCGTACCAAACACACACACACACACACACACACACACATTGAGGACACCATCCAGCGGAGAACCTTTCGGGGGCCAATCTATCACTGGGCACACACTCACTCACACAAACACACTCGTTCTATATGGGGCAATTTGGAGAACTCAATTCACCTTGAATCCATGGTTTGGAGACTGTGGGAGGAAAACGGAGAACCCAGAGGAAACCCATGTGGAGACGGGGAGAACATGGAAACTTCGTCCAGATCGGGATTCGAAATGGGAATTCGAACTGTGCTCCCCATGCCCATCCAGGGGAGAATGTTTTCGAGCACTGGGCGGATACACCCAGGACAGGGGGGGGGGGGCAATCTATCACTGGGCACACACTCAACTAACACAGACACACTCTATATGGGGCAATTTGGAGAATTCTATTGACATTGGTCCGTGTTTTTTGGACTGTGGGAGGAAACTGAAGAACCCGGAGGAAACCCACGTGGACACAGGGAGAACATGGAAACTCCACCCCGATTGGGATTCGAACTGGGAATTCGAACTGTGTTCCCCATGCCCATCCAGGGGTCAACGTCTCGGGCGCTGGGCAGATACACCCAGGACGGGGGGGGGGGGGCAATCTATCGCTGGGCACACACTTAGCTCACACAGACACACTCTATATGGGGCAAATTGGAGAATTCAATTGACCTTGATGCATGTTTTTGGACTGTGGGAGGAAACGGGAGAACCCGGAGGAAACCCACGTGGAGACGAGGAGAACATGGAAACTCCACCCAGATTGGGATTCAAACCGGGAATTCCTAGATCTGAGAGGAGAACATGCCAACCACCGTGCCGGCCCAAATTATTATTATTATTATTATTTATTTTTTTTAAAAATAATCCATCAATCCATTACCTTCCGCTTTATTCTCTACTAGGGTCCCGGGAGGGGGGGGGGTTTCCCATGCCCACCCAGGACAGGATGCCAATCTATAACTGGGCACACACTCACTCACACAGACACACTCTATATGGGGCAATTTGGAGAATTCTATTGATGTGGGAGGAAACCAGAGAACCCGGAGGAAACCCATGTGGACATAGCACTGAGAGGTGAAAGGAACATGCTAACCACTAATCCACGTGTCCTAAAACCAGTGTGCGTCTGTCCTCGTGCCGTACAGAAAAGGTACACGACTCATGTAAAGCTTTAAATCTGTTACAGCTCTTCATCCACACATTTGCTTAATCCTCCATCAACAAAGACAAACATCTACAGCATGTGTCCCACTCCTTTTTTTTTAAATAACTGAATTTGTTTTTTGGGAGTGGTGTGGTCGTGCCATCCGTCCGTTGAGACGTCTGACCACATGATTGCTGTCTTTAAGGTTATTGCCGTTCAAGAGTTTTTCAAGCAGGGCAAGTACATCATGTCTTGTACCTTGTTCTCCAAGGGTTCTGTCTTTTAAAATGAATAAAGTAAGTAATTGCAGTCACCTGCTTTTGGGGACAAACTTTGTGCCTCCTGATACTACAGATAAGAATGAAAGTACCGAATAGCATCCATTCTTACTGTTATCCTGTTAAAAGCCAGTGGAAACATGGGGAGAACATACAAATTGTACACGGAAAGTACCTTATACATCCTCTTGGAGGACTTTTTTTTTATTGTAAGGTGAAACTGCAACATATATATATATATAGTAGGCGGCACGGTGGTTTAGTGGTCAGCACGTTCGCCTCTCAGCACTAGGGATTCCCGGTTCGAATCCCCATCTGGGTGGAGTTTCCATGTTCTCCCCGTGTCTGCGTGGGTTTCCTCTGGGTTCTCCGGTTTCCTCCCACAGTCCAAAAACATGGATCAAGTCAATTGAATTCTCCAAATTGCCCCATATAGAGTGTGTGTGTGAGTGAGTGTGTGCCCAGCGATGGAATGGCGCCCTGTCCTGGGTCAATCTGCCCAGCGCCCAAGACGTTCTCTGGATGGGCATGGGGAACCCCACCGCGACTCTAATAGATGATAAGCGGGAGATAATGAATGAATGAATATATATATATAAATATAAATATCAGGAGAACATACAAATTCCACACAGAATAAACCCTGCCCTCGTCCTGTCAAACCCAGGACTTCCTTGCTGTGAGGTGAGCACGTCACCATGCTGATCCCAACCTAGACATCCAGATGTTTATATTCTGATGTGGTTTAGAAGAATGCTGGAATCTGCTACTACGCTTCTGGGCAGCAGGAGAAAGTTACATGTTCACGCCCATAAGGAGAACATGCAAACTCCCCACAGAAAGGATCTTTTCAGAGTGATCAGAGTGCTTCCCTCTGCGTCACTGTGTCATCTCCAAGCTGGAGGTGCAGCAGCTGGGATGCAATGAAACACCCAGAACAGGCCTGCAGCCCATCACAGGGCAGCCACACAAACCCCAATGCAGTTTGGTCATGAATGTTTTCATATTATGGGAAAAAAGAGGGTCCAAAAGCAGGCAAACTCCACACAGAAAGAACCTCGTCTGCTCTAGGATATCAGGATCTTCCTGCTTCACGATGTCAACAAACAAACTATCCAGCCACCCATCATGGACTAGGATAGTGGGAGGAGGAGAATGTTCCTGACACTGAAGATACACCCAGGACAGGGAGCCAATCTATCACTGGGCACACTCACTCACTCACAGACACACACCATAAAGGGGCAATTTAGATAGGGGCCATTTAGAGCAGCCAATTCATCTTGAATTCATGTTTTTGGACTGTGGGACACGGTGAGAACATGGAAACTCCATCCGGATTGGGATTCGAACCTGGATCCTTAGCGTTGATTTCATGGGGTTCTTATCCATCATCTTCACTGGGCACAGACTCACTCACACAGACACGCACCATAAAGGGGCAATTTAGTTAGGGGCAATTTAGCGCAGTCAATGCACCTTGAATTCAAGGGAACAAGGACAAGGGAAGAACATGGAAACTCCATCCGGATCAGGATTTGAACCTGAATCCTTTGCTCTGAGTTCACAGGGTTCTAATCCATCTCCAATCGCTGGGCACAGTCTCACTCACACAGACACGCACCATAAAGGGGCAATTTAGTTAAGGGCAATTTAGAGCAGCCAATTAATCTTGAATTCATGTTTTTGGGCTGTGGGACACATGGAAACTCCATCCGAACCTGGATTCGAACCTAGATCCTTAGCGTTGATGTTATGAACTTTAATCAGTGCTAACGATTCAGTCTCATGACCCTAATTGCCATCCACACCTTGGAAGAGAATCTACACACAGGGACAATCATACATCATTTCCCAAGCACTCAGGGAAACCAGAGCCCCGAAAGCCGTGGATCAGCTGAGAAAAGGCCGAACCCCCCCCGCCCCCCCCCCAAAAGCCGTGAAGCAGCCAGCTTCAGGATGCATGGGCTTACATATACCGAGTTGTGAATTATGCATGAATCAAGCAGACAAAGAAATCCTAATGCTATTGGTTTTCACACTGACCTAAATGCATGATTCATTATTTGATTTGCATACCTTAAACAGTCATCACTGTGTGATCAACACTCAAAAAAAAATTAATAAATAAAAAAAATAACAAGCCAAGAGGAGCAATCTTACACATACACGCACACATCACATCCAGACCACGTCGTTCCTGTAGAACAGAGCGATCCTGATAGGGCACCGTGCCTGCGCCCGTGGATAAGACGTCTCGGCTTGAAAGTGGAAAGCAAGCCACTAAAGCAGAGGAGGAACACAGGTCGCACACACAATGTTCACTCAGCGGCAGACTTCGGATGAAACTTTTACAACATGACACCACTTTATTGGATTTCTTGGACCGCTGATTGCTGCCCACTCACACAACACGCTCCTTACTTCCAGCACCATATGTCACGAGTATGAGGCCGCTGGCTTTGCATCATCCCCGTATTTCTATATTCGTGAACTTTGTGGGTGAGACCCATGCGCTGAGGTCAGCTGATGGTCTGATTTTTTTATCATTAGGATGCAGATGGATAGATAGAGAGCTTTATCGTACCTCTTAACGATCAAGAACAGACGACAAAATATGTTTGGAAGTGTAGAAAATAATTTCTATCCATTATCTTCCGCTTTATCCTCTATTAGGGTCGCGGTGGGGTTCCCCATGCCCATCCAGGGGAGGACGTCTCAGGCGCTGGGCAGATACACCCAGGACAGGACGCCAATCCATCGCTGGGCACACACTTACTCACACACACACTCTATATGAGGCAATTTGGAGAATTCGATTGACCTTGATCCATGTTTTTGGACTGTGGGAGGAAACCGGAGAACCCGAAGGAAACCCACGCGGACGCAGGGAGAACATGGAAACTCCACCCAGATGGGGATTCGAACCGGGAATCCCTAGAGCTGAAAGGAGAACATGCCAACCACTAAACCACCGTGCCGCCCTGCATAGCAAGATATAAAATATAAATAAATATATACACATATGGGGCGGCACAGTGGCTCAGTGGTTGGCATGTTCTCCTCTCAGCGCTAGGGATTCCCGGTTCGAATTCCCATCTGGGTGGAGTCTCTATGTTGTCCTCGTGTCCACGTGGGTTTCTTCCGGGTTCTCCGGTTTCCTCCCACAGTCCAAAAACATAGATCAAGTCAATTGAATTTTTCCAATTGCCCCATATAGAGTGTGTGTGTGTGAGTAAGTGTGTGTCCAGCGATGGATTGGCGTCCTGTCCTGGGTGTATCTGCCCAGCGCCCAAAACGTTCTTCCCTGGATGGGCATGGGGAACCCCCCTCCCCCCCCCGACCCTAATAGAGGATAAAGCATAAGATAATGGATACATATACACATATACATGCAAATATATATATATATATATGCATCTGCATGATAGCTGCCATATGGTATTAGTGGTACAGATATACAGAATACTGCAGTTATGAATGAGTGTGGAGGGGGCCGCGCTGACGGAACTATTAATCATAACATCGCCCGAAATGTAGGTGGCCCTGGTTGGTCGGTAACCTGATATAACGGAGTCGGAACCCTCCTTCGTACAAAGTTGCACCGGCTCTATCTCTTTTCTCACGGCAACATCTCTCTGGTCGTCTCCGGCTCCCTGTTCCGCCTTCTCTCCCACAGTTTTCACAGGCAACATGGCTGACTCACTCATGGCTCTGTATGCCACCCCTGCCCTCCCCCACACCTCTCGTGTACAGATAGTGCCTCAGAATACTACTCAGGGCTACTGAGATACTCTTTTCTGTCCTTCCCGACCCCGGCATGGTTCAGGTCACCCGTTTCCGTTCTCTCTGGGAAAATACTAACGATCTGAAACGGTGTGGTCCCGCTCATTCAGCATCAACGTGGATTAGAATCTGTGGATTAGATTAGATTAGATTACCTTTACTAATCGTGTGTGAACCCCCACAGCTTCCACAACAAGGAAGGAAACCGGAGAACCCGGAGGCAACCCACGCGGACACGGGGAGAACATGGAAACTCCACCCAGATGGGGATTCGAACTGGGAATCCCTAGAGCTGAGAGGCGAAGTTAGTGAAATCAAAATCCTGCAAATAATAGCCGGGACAATATTTTAAACGGCGGCACGGTGGCTAAGTGGTTGGCATGTTCTCCTCTCTGCACTAGGGATTCCTGGTTCAAATCCCCATCTGGGTGGAGTTTCCATGTTCTCCCCGTGTCCACGTGGGTTTCCTCCGGGTTCTCCGGTTTCCTCCCACAGTCCAAAAACATAGATCAAGTCAATTATTCATTCATTCATTCATTATCTCCCGCTTATCCTCTATTAGGGTCGCGGTGGGGTTCCCCATGCCCATCCAGGGGAGAATGTCTCGGGCACTGGGCAGATAGACCCAGGACAGCGCCAATCCATCGCTGGGCACACACTTACTCACACAGACACACTCTAAATGGGGCAATTTTGAGAATTCAATTAACTTGATCCATGTTTTTGGACTGTGGAAGGAAACCGGAGAACCCGGAGGAAACCCACGCAGACACGGGGAGGACATGGAAACTCCACCCAGATGGGGATTCGAACTGGGAATCCCTAGTGCTGAGAGGCGAACGTGCTAACCACTAAGCCACCGTGCCTCAAGTCAATTAAATTCTCCAAATTGCCCCATATAGAGTGTGTGTGAGTGAGTGTGTGCCCAGCGATGGATTGGCGTCCTGTCTTGGGTCTATCTGCACAGCGCACGAAACGCTCTCCCCTAGGTGGGCATAGGGAACCCACCCCCCCCCGACCCTAATAGAGGATAAAGCGGAAGTTATTGGATGAATAAATGAATGAATGATTTGACTAATGTCAGGAATCTAACAGTTACATTCAAATCCACCACGTCGGCGTTTCTCTGTAGTTCTAACCGTGGCATGGTGAATCAATTTGGCGCAGTCTGCGACAGCCAGGTCCAGAGGGAAGCTGACGGTGCTTTACAATCCTCCCTGGAGAATCTGTTAACTAAACACCTTTATTTATTTGTCAAATCACTGCTGTGAACATGTTCTGTAAATCTTCTGCATCATCACGCGCTGGCCGGATCTCACTCCGTTTCACATTTGCATCCACCTCCCAACGTTTAAACGCTAAACTATAAATTTAGCATTCAAATCATGAGCTTTGGTAGTAAATAGTGGCATTGCTTAGTGGTTGGCATGTTCTTCTCTCAGAGCTGGGGATTCCCGGTTCGAATCCCAATCTGGGCGGAGGTCACATGTTCTCCCCATGTCCACTTGGGTTTTTTCCGGGTTCTCCGCTTTCCTCCCACAGTCCAAAAACATGGATGAAGTCAATGGAATTCTCCAAATTGCCCCATATAGAGTGAGTGAGTGAGTGTGTGCCCAGCGATGGATTGGCTGTCCTGGGTGTATCTGTCCAGCGCCCGAAACGTTCTCCCCGGATGGGCATGGGGAACCCCACCACGACCCTAATAGAGGATAATGGACGGACATATAAATTGTCCTTGATCCATGTTTTTGGACTGTGGGAGGAAACTGGAGAACCCGGAGGAAACCCACGCGGAGAACATGGAAACTCCACCCAGATTGGGATTCGAACCGGGAATCCCTAGGAAAGGGGGCTTAGTGGTTAGCATGTTCTCCTCTCAGCGCTAGGGATTCCTGGTTGGAATCCCAATGTGGGTGGAGTTTCCATGTTCTCACCGTGTCCACGTGGGTTTCCTCTGGGTTCTCCGGTTTCCTCCCACAGTCCACAGTCTGTCCACTGAACCGACTTTTAAACCACGAAATCTATTAAGATTGGAAGTCCATTATTTCAGCACATCAGTCCACTTCAGGGCAGACGAACACTCAATCACGTTCACACACACTTTGACACCTAGGAATAATTTAGTGTCTCCGGTTCACTTGACCTACATGTCTTTGAGTTGAGGGAGGAAAACTGGAGGAAACCCACACAGATAAAGGAGAACCTAGTGCCTATCCATCACTGAACACATAGCCACTCATACACACTGACACACAAAATACTGTACGTAGAGGCTATGTAGATGGGGCAATTTAGAGCAGCCAATTCAACTTGAATCCATGTTTTTAGACTGTGGGAGGAAACTGGAGAACCCGGAGTGAACCCATACATTAAGAACATGCCAATTCAGGGGAAAACGTTTAAGGTGCTGGGCATATACTCACTTACACAGACATGCACCATGAAGGGACAATTTATATAGGGGCAATTTAGAGCAGCCAATTCAACTTGTATCCATGTTTTTTGGACTGTGGGAGAAAACCGGAGAACCCGGAGGTAACCCATACAGAGAGAACATGCCAATCCAGGGGAAAACGTTTCAGGCGCTGGGCAGATACCCTCAGCACAGGGTTCCAATCCATCGCTGGGCACACACTCACTTACACAGACATATATAGGGGCAATTTAAAGCAGCCAATTCAACTTGAATCCATGTTTTTGGACTGTGAGAGGAAACCGGAGAACCCGGAGAAAAGCCATGCAGACTCGAGAATGCAAATTCCACCCAGATATAATAATTCATTATTATTATTTTTTATAATAATTATAATAAATTATAACAAATAACTATATAATTATAATAAATGTTCATAATTATAATTATAATAATTAATAAATTATAATAAGTATTAATTATCAATTATTAATCATTAGAACCAGCAATACAAAGAAAGTCAACATCAGCCGCATTAAGATTTCACGCCTTTAACATCAGCAACTTTTGAAATGATGTGTGTATGTAACTAACAGACACACACACACACACACACACACACACACACACACTTTAAATCCATATTTATTGTCTTGTGCAGTCTTTCAACACACTGTGTTGTTTTATTTGCATTACTAGTTTTGATTCTCACCTGTTTTTTGTTTTTATGCAAAGCATTTTGAATGACCTCACTGTATGAAATGTGGTATGCAAATTAAATTGCTTTACCTCGGTTTACCTCCCTGTGTGTATGAGTGTTACATCTGAATGCCTTTAAAACACCATCCATCCATCTTCCACTTAATCCTATACTAGAGACTAGGGTTGAGGGGGTTCCCCATGCCCATCCTGGGAGAACGTTTCGGGTGGTGGGCAGATACACCCAGGACAGGGGGCCAATCTATCGTTGGACACACACTCACTCACACAGACACACTCTATATGGGGCAATTTGGAGGATTCCGTTGACCTTGATCCATGTTTTTGGACTGTGGGAGGAAACTGAAAAACCTGGAGGACATGGAAATGGAAACATGGAAACTCCACCCAGATTGGGATTCAAACCGGAAATTCCCAGAGGAGAACATGCCAACCACTAAGCCTCCTGAGGGGTTAATTTACATGGATGTTGTTCCGTTGATTAACACATCCGTATCTGAAAGCATTCTGACCAATCAGAATGTTTCCCTGGGTGACGAGTGTTTTTTTTTGATGGAAAGCAAAAGAGGGGGGTGTTCCCCATGCCCATCCAGGGGAGAATGTTTAGGGCACTGGGCAGATACAACCAGGACAGGATGCCAATCTATCACTGGGCACACACTCACACAGACACGCACATATACACACTCTATATGGGGCAATTTGGAGTATTCAATTGACCTAATCCAATTGAGTTCTCCAAATTGCCCCATATAGAATGTGTGTGTGTGTGAGTGAGTGTGTGTCCAGTGATAGATTGGCACCCTGTCCTGGGTGTATCTGCCCAGCACCTGAAACGTTCTCCCCTGGATGGGCATGGGGAACCCCCAACATGCCAACCACTAAGCCACCGTGCCGCCCGTGTTCCCTAGAACTTTAATTAGCGAGGTTTGTAGAGAAGAACAACATGCCATCTTTTGACGGCTCCGTATTGATTTGGGCTGTAAACATCAATTAAACAGGAGAATTGGAAGAAAACGTTGTAAGATCAAGAACAGCCCCCTGCATTAATGATGAAGATGTTAAAATATGTTCAGAAGAAAACATCAAAAGTGCATTACGACTGCGTCCAGTTTGCATGAGGGAATGCAAAAATCCATCTTTAAATTCTGAAATATCTTCATCGCAGCTCTGCAAGTCAATTCGCTACCAAAACGGGAACGCCGTTCTATAAACAACCGAACAATCGTGCTTTTTCAGATTAGAATAGAACAGATCAGTATTATCAGATCGCCAGCTTAAATAAATCACATGAACATAAAGAAACATCCATCCATCCATTATCTTCCGCTTTATCCTCTGTTAGGGTCGTGGGGGGGGGGGTTTCCTCATGCCCATCCAGGGGAGAACGTTTCGGGCGCTGGGCAGATAAACCCAGGACAGGGCGCCAATGGACACACACTCACTTACTCACACAAACACACTCTATATGGGGCAATTTGAAGAATTCAATTGACTTCATCCATGTTTTTTTTACTGTGGGAGGAAACTGGAGAACCTGGAGGAAACCCACACGGACACGGGGAGAACATGGAAACTCCACCCAGATTAGGATTCGAACCGGCCGACCGTCCTAAAGAGTAGGATTGCTAAATGTCATGGTAATCAAGTCAACATGAGGAATTGTATAGGGAACACACACACACACACACAAACACTTTAGAGTATGTATATATATATATATATATATATATATATATATATATATATATACACACACACACACATTACATATATACACACACACAGACATATAAAAAGTGTATTAATGTGTGTGTATATATATATATATATATATATATATATATATATATATATATATATATATATATATATATATATTGGCACCCTATCCTGGGTGCATCTGCCCAGCGCCCGCAACTTTCTTCCCTGGATGGGCTAAAGCGGAGGATAATGAATGAATATATATATATATATATATATATATATATATATATATATATACATACATTAATACACTTTTTATGTTTCAGCATGATATAAAGCAAGCACCATAGGCGTGTGAGCACCTCGCCCGCACTGAGCCCTCACCAAACTCTCTAGAAATGTACCTCACAAGTGTCTCTCTGAAGTAACGGGAGGGAATTCCCACAAACACACTCCAAACCCTTCCCACAAGTGTTAAAGCCGTTACAGCTGCACCTTTGAAAACTTCCGTACGTGTCCAAACGCCTCCGTCCATATAACATGTCAAATGACAGACATCATCATGACCCCCCCCCCCCCTGTCTACAATTATACCCCCCAGAATATTGGCTTGCGAGACACCCCTGGGCCCAAATCGGATCTTTCCCCCCCGTATGTGACACACACTTTCAGTTTTCATGACCGTGTGAAAGGAGACCCACATTTGCAATGCTGATTTCGGGCCACTTTCATATGTGGTGCTGAAATCTGAGACATATCCAATCTGTGACAACGCTGACCTGTCGGAACGGTCGGGTTGGTATTCATGTGCTGGTTCAGTTAGTTAATCCTAGGAGACCCCTCCCTCAGACTTAATATGTTATTTCATACTGATGGGACCCCAGCTTTCACATGTTATTTACAACTTCGGTGCATTATTGCTTTTAAAGAGCATTGTGTGATTGTTCTAAGCAAAAACGGAATACAGGATATATGGAATACCTGGAGCTCGGTGCAGTTTTTATTATGGAGGGCATGAAAATCAACTGTCTATTATCAAATGGGGGGGGGGGGGGGCTTGCCCATCCTGGGAGAACGTTTCGGGCACTGAGCAGATACACCCAGGACAGGGCGCCATTCTATCGCTGGACACACACTCACTTACACAGACACACTCTATATGGGGCAATTTGGAGAATTTAATTGACTTGATCCATGGTTTTGGACTGTGGGAGGAAACCGGAGAACCCGGAGGAAACCCAAGCGGACACGGGAAAAACATGGAAACTCCACCCAGATTGGGATTCGAACCGGGAATCCCAAGCGCTAACCACCACGCCAAAGTGTGGTCCAAAATATTATTAGTAATATATAGTTTTTAGGGCGACACGGTGGCTTGGTGGTTTAGAATGTTCTCCTCTCAGTGCTAGGTATACAGGTTCAAATCCCAATCTGGGTGGAGTTTCCATGTCCTCCCCATGTCCTCGTGGGTTCTTCGGTTTCCTCCCACAGTCCAAAAACATGGATCAAGTCAATTGAGTTCTCCAAATTGCCCCATATAGAGTTTGTTTGTGTGAGTGAGTGTGTGTCCAGGGATAGATTGGCACCCTGTCCTGGGTGTATCTGCCCAGCTCCCGAAAACGTTCTCCCCTGGATGGGGAACCCACACCCCCCCCTGCGACCCTAATAGAGGATAAAGTGAAAGATAATGGATGGATGGATGGATGGATATTGTTCCAGGAGAACCCAGAGGAACCCCACATGCACCCAGTTTATATACAGTAATCGAAATCAGGACCGGCGGAACAGTGGCTTAGTGGTTGGCATGTTCTCCTCTCAGCGCTAGGGATTCCCGGTTCGAATCCCCATCTGGGTGGAGTTTCCATGTTCTCCCCGTGTCCGCGTGGGTTTCCTCCGGGTTCTCCGGTTTCCTCCCACAGTCCAAAAACATGGATCAAGTCAATTGAGTTCTCCAAATTGCCCCATATAGAGTGTGTTTATGTGAGTGAGTGTGTGTCCAGGGATAGATTGGCGCCCTGTCCTGGCTGTATCTGCTCAGATGTTCTCTCTCGGATGGGCATGGGGAAACCCCACCCAGCTACCCTAATAGAGGATAAAGCAGAAGATAATGGGTGGATGGATGGAAATCAGGACCTCTCATCCCTCATGCTCCTCTTATATCACTCCCGTCCATACTCCCAACCCCCGTCATCAGGCGGCGAGCAGACCGAGCCGTGGTTCAGCCAGAGCGAAACGGCAACGGCAGCGTCGAGCAACACTAACGAACGAGTGTGTCTAACGACCTTTGCTTCAGTACGTTTGAAGCGAGTTGTAGATTTGATCTGCCGACACGCTTTTGTTATGTTGTTGTAACACGGGTCATCTGAGCTCGCTTGTTTGTGGCAGTTAATTACATCTGGGCTTCGTCTGGTCTCCAGAATCATTACGAGATGTGAAGTGCACGGCGGCTGAAAGAATTCCGCCCGTCAGCAGTTTTGAGCCCCCTCCTTCACTCCCTTTACCGACAACTATTAAGAGCCGATGGGTCCTCCGGGGACCCTGTATCATTTTTCCGTTTCAATTTGTGTTCCATAAATATCAGTAATGAGGCTTGCGCATCATGACTTACTCGTGCCAGGTGGTAAAAATAACCTCTGGCAGAAGCGGAAGGGGGGGGTGGGAGGGTTTTTTTTTCTTCCCCCTCTGTAAAGCTGAATGAGCATCACTTGTTCCTCCATTCAGCTTTCTCTCTCGTCCTCGTTCGCTCTGATTGCCGTAGAGTGCAGCCTAACGTCACGCGCTATAATGCACTCAACGCTATAAATTATGCTGTCAGTGCGACTGGAAACGTGTCCAAATCAGCAGGCTTAGCTCACACTGCCTATTTAGTATTATAAACAATTAAACACTGATCTAAGTTAGAATAAAAGTCAATATACAGTATACATTACCAATCCAAAGTTAGACCACGCCCCCTTGTTGCTCCCTCATCTATCTCCTCCACTTATCATACAGATGGACTTTGTAGTTCTTAATTCCAGACTGTAGTCCATCTGTGTTCTTTGTTGTTGTTAGTCCTCTGTTGGTTCTCTGGTCTCTATTGGTCAGCATCACAGAACAGGTATCATTAGGGTGGTGGATTGTTTATGGTCAGTTCTGCAGTGACACTGATGTGGTGAGAGGGTTTTATTGTAGTTTCATTTCTCCACCTCAGTGACACTGCTGGGATAGGAATAATGCCCCAACCCCCTTAATTTTAATTATTTATTTATAAATCCATCGCTTTATCCTCTATTAGAGTCGCGGGGGGGGGGGGGTTCCCCATGCCCATCCATGGGCCCGCTTCGAGCGCTGCGCAGATACACCCAAG
Organism: Corydoras maculifer; assembly: GCA_019802435.1. Taxonomy (NCBI): domain Eukaryota; kingdom Metazoa; phylum Chordata; class Actinopteri; order Siluriformes; family Callichthyidae; genus Corydoras; species Corydoras maculifer. The sequence goes on along the minus strand of JAFMOD010000801.1, from coordinate 149,812 downwards.
ACAGGGCACCAATCTATCGCTGGGCACACACTCACTCACAAACACACACTCTATATGGGGCAATTTGGAGAACTCAATTGACTTGATCCATGTTTTTTGGACTGTGGGAGGAACCCGGGTTCTCCTATCCCATCCCATCCCGGGTTCTCCTATCCCAGCAGTGTCACTGAGGTGTTTAAATAAAACCCCCTCACCACATCAGTGTCACTGCAGAACTGACCATAAACAATCCACCACCCTAATGATACCTGTTCTGTGATGCTGACCAATAGAGACCAGAGAACCAACAGAGGACTAACAACAACAAACAAAACAGATGGACTACAGTCTGGAATTAAGAACTACAAAGTCCATCTACATGATAAGTGGAGGAGATAGATGAGGGAGCAAGAAGAGGGCGTGGCCTAACTTTGGATTGGTAATGTATAGTGCATTTTTGAAGCAAGCTTTCCACAGAGAACAATCTGAAAAGTGCGCCAGAGTATCGGTAAATTACGCAGCAGTGTCTAAGTTCCCCCATGGCTCTGTGTTCTGGTTAGTAATCAGGAACTGATCAATAGAGCCGGAAAGCAAGGGATGGATCTGTATGCCGTCGTGAGTCACCCGCGATAATCACAGTTCTAATGATGCCGAAGCTCGCCAAGACGACCGGAAGCATTACTTAAGCTAAATGAGTGAAATAGTTACTGCCAGTTAACGGCAGCGTTTTCCCAAAAGTGCTTTTAATTGTAATAAGCCAATTTTTTTGTATAACATTTACACCGTCACGGAAAGAAGAAATAAAACGGACCTAATACCAAACCGAATACATTTACATTACATTGAGTCACTGAGGGGCGACACGGTGGCTTAGTGTTTAGCACGTTCTTCTCTCAGCACTAGGGCTTCCCAGTTCGAATCCCAATCTGGGTGGAGTTTCCATGTTCTCCCCGTGTCCGCGTGGGTTTCCTCCGGGTTCTCCGGTTTCCTCCCACAGTCCAAAAACATGTATCAAGTCAATTGAATTCTCCAAAATTGCTCCATATATAGTGTGTGTGTGAGTGAGTGTGTGCCCAGTGATAGATTGGCGTCCTGTCCTGGGTGTATCTGCCCAGCACCCGAAATGTTCTCCCCTAGATGGGCATGGGGAACCCCCCCCCCTGCGACCCTAATAGAGGATAAAGTGAAAAATAATGGATGGATGAATGAGTCACTGAGCAGACGCTTTTATCCTAAGCTACTTACAGTGGCTTAGTGGTTGGCATGTTCTCCTCTCAGCGCTGGGGATTCCCAGTTCAAATCCCAATCTGTATGGAATTTCCATGTTCTCCCCGTTTCCGTGTGGGTTTCCTCCCACAGTCCAAAAAATATGGCTTAAGGTCAATTGAGTTCTCCCAATTGCCCCATATAGAGTGTGTCTGTGTGAGTGAGTGTGTGCCCAGTGATAGATTGGCGCCCTGTCCTGGGTCTATCTGCCCAATGCCTGAGACTTTCACCTCCGCCCCCTAGTAGAGAATAAAGCGGAAGATAATGGATGGATGGATGGAACGCCACAGAGTGAGAATTAGTTCTTTAGGGAATTGGAACCCCTCCCGGCGACAATCCTCCGGGTTCTTCGGTTTCCTCCCACAGTCCAAAAACTTGGATCAAGGACAATTGAATTTCCCAAATTGCCCCATATAGAGTGTGTTTGTGTGAGTGAGTGTGTGCCCAGCGATAGATTGACGCCCTGTCCTGGGTCTATCTGCCCAGCGCCTGAAACGTTCTCACCTGGATGGGCATGGGGAACCCCTCCGCGACCCTAATAGAGGATGAAGCGGAAGCTTATGGATAAATGTTTGACACGCATCTCTGTTCTTATGTTAACTTGCGGTAATTAATGGCATCAACGTGACTTCCTTGAAGGATGATTTCAGTTTTTTCTTCTCATCAACCAACCCATGAAAGGAAACGGAGAAGCAGCCAGACTCTGATGGGAAATAGTGCTGCCATCATCCCTCAACCGCCAAACAAAAGCTTCCGGCTAGCAGTACAACCACTACGTGTTTTACATATCAGAATGACACAAGTTGGCTTCAGGCCAGCTGTTCTCGAGCAGGATAATGGGAAACGATTTGGCACAAATGGCCCAGGCTTAAGGAATTACACTTTTGGAGTGCTTGTACCATGATGCCACGAGCTCCCATCCTTCGCAATTTAAGTTTAGTTGGCTTCATGCTTAATTAAAAACATTAGTTTGAATCCTTTAAAAAAAACTACCTATGAACTGTACAACGGGTATCTGCCCACCACCCAAAACGTTCTCCACTGGATGGGCATGGGGAACCATAAGACCATCAGGAAACAGAATAAAAAGAAGCCACAAACAGAGGGACTACAGATTGTAACTGTAGAACTACAAAGTCCATCTTTACAGTAAGTGAAACTAATCCCATGGTCAATAATTAGAGCAATAAGGGGGCGTGTCCAAACTTTTGACTGGTTCTATATGTAGTAAGAGCCATCCATCCATTATTTTCTACTAGGGTGCCCATCCAGGGGAGAACGTTTCGGGCGCTGGGCAGATAGACCCAGGACAGGACGCCAATCTATCGCTGGGCACACACTCACTCACACAGACACACTCTATATGGGGCAATTTGGAGAATTTAATTGACCTTGATCCATGTTTTTGGACTGTGGGAGGAAACCAGGGAACCCGGAGGAAACCCACGCGGACACGGGGAGAACATGGAAACTCCACCCAGATGGGGATTCGAACCGAGAATCCCTAGCGCTGAGTGGAGAACATGCTAAACTACTAAGCCACCATGCCACCCTCTGTAGTAAGGTGTAGGCGCTGGGCAGATACATCCAAAACAGGACACCAATCTATCGCTGGGCACACACTCACTCACACAGACACACTCTATATGGGGTAATTTGGAGCATTCAATTGACTTGATCCATGTTCTTGGACTGTGGGAGGAAACCGGAGAACCCGGAGGAAACCCACACAGACACCGGGAGAACATAGAATCTCCTCCCAGGTTGGGATTCGAACCTATATCCCCACCACTGAGAGGAGAACATGCTAAACTATTTCTGTGCCATCCCAAATCCCAACTCCACCCAGATCGGGAGTCAAACCGGGAATCCCTAGTGCTGAGAGGAGAACATGCCAACCACTAAGCCACCGTGCCACCCCATTTGGTCAGATGTGGAGGATTATTCACAACAATAGAAGCTAAATCTGGAATATTCTGACTATGTTTTCAACATATTCCACAAACATCGCCCTCGTTCGGTGGATGCTGACGGGGGGGGGGGTATGTGTGTGTTTAACTAGCTCCATTTGCATGTATTTTTCTGGTCAGGCTGTGGACGCTGCAAGCCGACTGCGGAGAGGACCAGTCGATTTGCATCTTTGTGTACACCTCACCTTCAGCACTCCACACACCCGTCAGCAACCTTCCTGACGACAATATTAATAATAAGAAACACAGGACAGCGGCAGGAATGGTGTCCTCAAATGGAAAGAACAGATTATTCTACAAAAAACATACTGCAGCTTCGAGAAATGTGTAACTGGTATCGATTTATTCTGCGGCCGCTGCTGTTTTGCCCAAACCCCGATCTTTTGGCACAAACCTGGTGACCTTGTGTCACTGTAAATGGAAATAATTCGACTCATTACTGTTTGTACTGAAAGAACAAAGTCATTTTTGGAAAAGTGTAGCTTACATTATGAGCCTGCATAAAACGCTGACATGTTCGTGATAAAACATCCATCCATCCATCCATTATCTCCCACTTTATCCTCTACTAGGGTGGGGAGGGGTTCCCCCTAGACCCAGGACAGGGCACCAATCTATCACTGGACACACACTCTCTCACACAGACACACTCTATATGGGGCAATTGGGAGAATTCAATTCACTTTGATCCATGTTTTTGGACTGTGGAAGGAAACTGGAGAACCCGGAGAAAACCCTAGCACTGAAAGGGTGGCAGGGGGGTTCCCCATGCCCATCCAGGAGAGAACATTTCGGGTGCTGGGCAGATACACCCAGGACAGGACGCCAATCTATCGCTGGGCACACACTCACTCACACAGACACACTCAATATGGGGCAATTTGGAGAATTCAATTGAACTTGATCCATGTTTTTGGACTGTGGGAGGAAACTGGAGAACCCGGAGGAAACCCACGTGGATACGGGGAGGACATGGAAACTCCACCCAGATTGGGATTCAAACCGGGAATCCCTAGTGCTGAGAGAAGAACATGTCAACCACTAAGCCACCTTTGCTAGGGAGTCCCGGTTTGAATCCCAATCTGGGTGGACTTTCCATGTTCTCCCCGTGTCCGCGTGGGTTTCCTCCGCGTTCTCCGGTTTCCTCCCACAGTCCAAAAACATGGATCAAGGACAATTTATCCATCCATTATCTTCCGCTTTATCCTATATTAGGGTCGCGGTGGGGTTCCCCATGTCCATCCAGGAGAGAACGTTTCGGGCGCTGGACAGATACACCCAGGACAGGACGCCAATTTACATGCCAACCACTAAACCACCGTGACGCCTTTGCATTATTTGCACGCAAATGTATTATTTATTGAAAAATAAATGAATAATAATTTGAATATGCCGTTCGGTAAATCATGAGGGCGGGACCCTCACCGTTCCCTTGTTTTCTTTGTCCTCAGTGCATCACCTCCTCCTTTTCCACGATCCATAAAGCCTCCGTCTCCCGTCCTCTCCCGCGGCCCATCATACGCTTATTGTTTTACTCAAATTTAGCTTGTAAATTGTAACTTATTGGTGTGATATCTCTAATGTTTAGTGAAGTAAATCAGATGAAGCAAAGAAGGCTTCTGAGTAACCGTTGCCAAGGTAACATCTGATGCGCAGGCATAGAGCTGGCTAGTTGCTGCGAAGGGGAACGGTTTCTATTCAGGCTGGAGTCACAAAGACAATGACCTCGGTGACCTTACAAAGCCACCATGCACCTACATGACTTAAGTTTGGTAATGATAATTAAGCAGCAACGTCAAAACCTAAATCTTATGTTGCCAAAGTCTAATTGGACAACGTGGGTTCCTATAGACTCGACGTCTTACAAAGGACCCGCGGGTAATTAGGACCTTAACAAACGTAATATCTCAGTGACGTAAATAAAAAGCTTATTATCCAGCCATGATTCACAGCATGGGATCTAAATACGTGCATCAGATGGCAGATGAACCTAAAATAAGATCCAGCTGTTGAAACTAAATCAGCACTGACTAATGAAAGTCAAAATGACTCTGGTGCATCAGTTATGACATTGTGACGTTCTGGGGACCTTCGTTTTTTTTAACAGGTGTGAGGCTGATGGCAGCTCAGGGATGGAATTCTGACGCATTGAGAACGTGTACTTATTGCTTCGTCTCATTCTCATTATCTTCCGCTTAATTCTTTACTAGGGTTGCCGGGGATTCCCATGCCATTCAAAGGAGAAAGTTTTGGGGGCTGAGTAGATACCCAGGACAGGGTGCCAATCTATTGCTTGGCACACACTCACTCACACAGATACACCCTCTATATGGGGCAATATAGAGCAGCCGAATTACCTTAAATATATATATTAAATCCAGGAACCCGGAGGAAACCCAAATGGACATGGGGAGAACATGGAAACTTGGATCGGGATTCGAACCTGGATCTCCAGTGCTGAGAGAAAAAACATGATAACCACTAAACCACTGTATCATCATACTTACTAATATATATATATATATATATATATATATATATATATATATATATATATATTTTTTTTTTACATTTATTACACACACACACACACATATATATATATATATATATATGTGTGTGTGTGTGTGTGTGTGTGTGTGTGCAATAAATGTAAAAAAAAATATATATATATTCATTCATTCATTCATTCATTCATTATCTTCCGCTAATCCTCTATTAGGGTCGCGGTGGGGTTCCCCATGCCCATCCAGGGGAGAACATCTCGGGCGCTGGGCAGATACACCCAGGACAGGGCGCCAATCCATCGCTGGGCACACACTCACTCACACAGACACACTCTAAACAGGGCAATTTTAAGAACTCAATTAACTTGATCCATGTTTTTGGACTGTGGGAGAAAACCGGAGAACCCGGAGGAAACCCACGCAGACACGGGGAGAACATGGAAACTCCACCCAGATGGGGATTCGAACCGGGAATCCCTAGCGCTGAGAGGCGAACGTGCTAACCACTAAGCCACCGTGCCGCCCTTATATATATATAAATAAAGATACACATATATGCATATATATATATACAAACATATGAATATCACATGTATGTATGTGTATGTACATGTATATCAATCTATCTATCTATCTATATATATATATATCTAAATCAGGCATTACATTTATATTAATTCATTCTCTTCTCTGATTCCCACAGAAGCTCACAGTGTGCTGTGAAAGAACTCACCCAGCATTGCTTATTACCTCAGGAGAACAGATAGTGGACACAATAGTGGAAAGTGAGGTTCTTTAAGTACATAAAAGCGCTGAGTGCTGAAAGACTGGAGACTATGAGGATCATACTCGAGGAGTGGGATATCTTTCCTGGCACTGTGCGAGGGATATCCCGGACCTAAATGCTTTTTCTCTCTATACATCAAAGTGCCGCCGCAAATAAAAGCAAGCTTGTCGGGAGCGAACAAACTGCCTCCTTTGTGGCGTCTCCCAGCCAATTTCGGGCAGCACAAAGCAGCTGGATGTAATACACCGCAAAAGAAGGCTTCGCCATTTAGATGACATGCCTTGCTCTGGCGCTTGGCTGTGCACCTTTGTGAGGCCTGAGCTGGGACAGACAGATAATATTACTGCATCCAAATCCTTTCAGCAACTCACAGGCCTGCTGCTTTAGGGTCCAGTTACACCCCTTATTCACACACACACACACACACACACACACACACACACACACACACACACAGCATTTTTTAGCTTGTAATTCAAAGGGTATTATTAAAATCTAATAAAAAAATTCAGAAAATACCCCCAAATTTGTTATTAAATTTGATTAAATTAGCATTAAATTAAATGAGCGCCTTTAAATTGGCGGGTTTTGGACGTTGGTCTTGCGTCATTAATAATTGTGGGTAAATTTGATTGACCCAATGGAGCTGAAAACATTAGAACACAGTTCTTGATCGTCTGTCTCACACAGACCCCTTAACACCTCATGAGCTGAGGTGTTACTGATAACACACGCAGATCGTCCCCGTGTCATTCGATCAACTAAAGCTAAAATTGTGCTGATTTTCGGTGATACTCAACGTCCGGTGCGTCATCTCGTTCGTATCAGTGTCCAGTAATAGGCAGCCAGCATTGACAGATTTCAGTCGCCTTGGTAACGCTTTTCCATCATGCCAATGTCTGGGTGAAGGCGCTCTTCATGTTCTTTACTTCCGGCATCGAGATTATGTGTGTGTGTGCCCAGCGATAGATTGGTGCCCTGTCCTGGGTGAAAATGCCCAGTGCCCGAAACGTTCACCCCTAGATAGGCATGGGGAACCAGAGAACCCGGAGGTAGCCCACAAGGACACAGGAAGAACAGGATTCGAACCTGGAACCCTTAGCACTGAGAGAAGTATATTTTAAGCACAACCTTTAATTCACCCACTGTGTTGTTGGGACTGTAGCAGGATTCCTATACAGATGGAGAACATACAAAACCTCAGGTCGCCTTGGTAACGCTTTTCCACCATGCCAATTTATGGGGGAAGGTGCTCTTCATGTTCTGCATTGAGATTATCAGAGAAGTGTCCAAATGTGATGCAGGATTGAAGTTCCAGTCAGATTGGTGCTCGATAGTTGCCAAAGCAATTTTCAGCAACATCATTTCTGTCATTTGTGAATGCCGCTGGTAATCCTGGTAAAGAAAACCTTCTCCTTCTCTCACAACTTTGATATGAAGCCAAAAAAAAGTTAATGGGTCCACCAGTGGTTAATGTTCTACAACTGCTTCACAAGTAAATGATTTTTAAAAATAGTTTTTGAATGTAAAGGTTGAGGAGATGGTCATTTGGAAGGACAGCCGATGTTCCTCTGTGTTGTGAGGACTCCACATTCAGGTATCTGGTCCGGATGCCTCCTGGTTGCCTCCTTGGTGAGGTGTTCTGGAAGAGTTTACCCGTGAAATGCAAGTAACAATGGTTCTATTTCACGCTTTCCTTAATGATAACCATATCAAAGTATATTATCTGCATCTAACTCAACAGACGTCTTCAACAAGCAATTAAAATACCAAAGAAAATCAAGAAGTGTTAACTTTTATATACTTTCCTGCAGAGTCAGCTGGAACGTTTAAGTGGAGGGTCATTCAGATGGAGCTGAAGGGGGTGGAAACTAAATACCAATTTATTCTTCTACATTCCAGTATTTAAAACCTTTGGCCAAAATGTAAACATAATCACTGTCATATATATATATATATATATATATATATATATATATATATATATATATATATATATATATATATATATATATAAATAAAATAAATACACACACACACACACACATATATATATATATATATATATATATATATATATATGTATGTATGTATGTATGTGTGTGTGTATATATATGTGTATATATGTATATATACACAGTGATTATGTAAAAATTATTTTATTATATATATATATATATATATATATATATATATATATATATATATATATATATATATATATATATATATATATATAGATAGATAGATAGTTGTACAGAGGTTTTAGGGGGTGTCTAATTGGTTCCAGATTTCTTCTGCTTCACAGCAATGACCTCAATCTCGGGGCCAAAATTATAAGAACTATCTTCCGGCAAAGGAGGAACAAGGATTCCTCTAACAGCATGGTGTGGACCCCACAGAGCATCATTAAGTCTGAGATTACACAAGAAGACAGACAAGTGAGACTCCCAAACTGACATCAGGAACTACGTCAAGTTCTACAAGAAATCTACCGCATGAAGAAGTTGAAACAAATAAGAAAAAAGGAAAAGCACGCATCAGACACAAACCTACACTGTGTTTTCTTCTGTTCTCATGTTTTTACCAAGCATTCTACAGTGCTAATGTTATTAAATATTGCACATATTAAATGTGTAGTATATGCGATATTTAACAAGAATTTATTGTATAATAAATTGGGTAATAATTGTATATTTATTGTATTTATTGTTTAATAAGAATTTACTGTGCATCTCATTTTCTGTTATATTTCTAAATGTACAATTCATAATATATATACAGTATATATAATATTATATTTCTATATTCATGTCACATTGTGAAAGCAGTGCCTTAAATCATATAGTACATGTGAATAAGAACAGTATTCATTTATACGTGATACGGTGTTGAGGCTTTCCTACATCCAGCATCCAGCAACATTATTAATTACAGACGTATAGAAAATCAAAGATAATATATAGTTAATGAATAAATACACATAGAGTGCTGAATTATATTAATAAATGTTAGACAATCTACCATGAAGAAACCTAAATAAGCATCGTGCTGTGCAGTGATAATTTAAATAACATGTTATTGCTCTGGCTTTCGGAAAGATGCATTCAAAAAGGTGTTTGATATAAGGTACAGGTGGAGGGCCCATTAACTTCATGGAGCTCTCTGTAGAGTTATTCTGCCAATAAAGACACCTGCGTTTGTGATTACAGCGTGTTTGCATGAAGAAAATAAAGCATCTTAAACTTAATGATATGACTCATCACCGGGGTCATTTAGTTCTCGCTGCAAATGAAAGTGGGTGGCACACTCGCAAATATAGGTTTGATACTGTATTATAATTAAACTTCTATTGTTAAGAAAGACGACAAATCAAGAGAAGACTAGAGGGAAAGGGAAGAATAATGGAGGGAGCATTGGCATCGTCGTCTTCATCTTTCTCGTCCCTTTCTTGTTAAGACTTTGCAGATGCCGTTTAACGTCATCCGCTCCACAAATGTCAGCGTGTGCTGATGGACTTAAGCCTTTGATTTCGGGCTCCAGGAGTTATCTAATCGAGGCTGTGTCTTTGTGACTCACGCCGGTGAATGTCGAGGCGCTTGGGAGAAACAGGGGGGCAAAGAACGACTCTTGAAACAGAATTCAAAAGCCAAATGAAAAGTGACACCCCATTATCCCAGCAGCCTGTTCTCATCAATCCACCCAGCTCAACCCAACTGGAGCATCATTTCGTTTGGGTGTCAGAGCGCATCATCATGCCACAGAAAGCCTTCCGCGTGATATCTTAATATTCAAGGCCTTCACATCCAGACTTACATAAAGCCAACTCGTCTCAGACCAGGACGTCCCAGACAACTTATTCATTAAAGGTGAGGTAAAAAATAACAGAGAATTAGAAAATTCCTGTTAATTTAAGCGTTATAAGGATGATAATGTAATTTATTTTACATTATATTTGAATTAAGCTAATTTGCATATACATATATGCAATATATATATATATATATATATATATATATATATATATATATATATATATATATATATATAGGCGGCACGGTGGCTTAGTGGTTAGCACGTTCTCCTCTCAGCGCTAGGGATTCCCGCTTTGAATCCCCATCTGGGTAGAGTTTCCATGTTCTCCTCGTGTCCGCGTGGGTTTCCTCTGGGTTCTCCGTTTTCCTCCCACAGTCCAAAAACATGGATCAAGGTCTATTGGATTCTCCAAATTGCCCCATATAGAGTGTGTTTGTGTGAGTGAGTGTGTGTCCAGTGATAGATTGGTGTCCTGTCCTGTGTATCTGCCCAGCGCCCGAAATGTTCTTCCCTGGATGGGCATGGGGACCCCCCCGCGACACTGATATAGAATAAAGTGGAAGATAATGGATGGATGATTTTTAAATTAAGATTTGCATATACATATATGCAATATATATATATATATATATATATATATATATATATATATATATATATATATATATATATATATATATAACACACGGCAGCACGGTGGCTTACCTGCAGCAGTAAGACTGAAGCCAACACCTGAACTCACTGATTAGGAGGTGGGTGTGTTTCAATCCTTTTCATCTACATAATGTCCCTATACCTAGTGCACCTTCTTTATAGCACAAAAACCATGTTCAGCCCAATTATTAAGATTAAAATGAGTAAAAAACCTAAAGGACTGAGATAATTCTTCAGTTTCTTCCCCAGCTGCATTTCAGAAGCTTTATTTCTGAGAAATATAAATATGTAGCCGGCACAATAACACAATGGCCAACCTCAAATTTTGATTGGTTTTATACCTAATCATAAAAGAAATCAAATATATGTATGAAAAGTTTCCAAGGTTTTATATAAACTTCATGTCTGAATGAATTTCATTTTGTAAAATAGCTTTTTTTGATGACTAATCAGTTGCTCAGTTGGCAAATATACCATAAGATGTATTAGTAAGCATTTAAATCATTACTCATTTGCTATTAAGACAAATTAGAGCTGTGAAGTGCACTTATATTCCATATATATATATATATATATATTCATTTACTATCTTTCACTTTATCCTCTATTAGGGTCGCGGGGGGGAGGGGGGGTTCCCCATGCCCATTCACACAGACACACTCTATATGGGGCAATTTGGAGAACTCAATTGACTTGATCCATGTTTTTGGACTGTGGGAGGAAACCGGAGAACCCGGAGGAAACCCACGCGGACACATATATATTCATATAATTCATATGATGATACACCTGAAATATGATCCATTGCTTATAATTTTGTAAATAAGTGCAACTGTGTGTGTGTGTGTGTGTGTGTGTGTGTGTGTGTGTATTCCCTATGCAGATCCACATGTTGCTTTAATTACCATGACATTAGGACCTATAGCCACATTTTAGGACCCTGTGGAGGTTTACATACTCTGTTCAACCACCAAGAAGCGGCTCAAGATGTCTCAGCACCTCTACGTGGTTCGGGCAACAACACCAGAGACTTCTGGAGAGCGTGATTAGTGCTAATGTGCCAAGCTTATATTTAGGTGATCTGGAAGTTGTTTTCTTCTGTAAATTTTTTTTTTTTACTCTCAGTTGAATAGTTTTGTTTTCCAAAAAATAAAAAATCAACCAAGAAGCAACCAATTTCATGAACATGAACAGAATAAAGGAATAACTATGAATCATACATTTGTGATCACAGAAGCATCGTGCAGTATAATCACATGGACAGAACACATAGTTCAGCAAGAACCTCGGGGGTCAGACGGTTCCGTTTCGGCCGTCGTTTGGTCGAAGTGAAATTCAAACTGCGGAAATTCGACCCTGTTCGTTTGAAAACCGGTTGATGGGGCACTTTGTATCAGAACAGTAACGTTAAGTGAAAGATGGAGGTGTAACAAAATGCAAATGGACTATCTTGAGCTTTTCATAAACGGCCAAACCTGAGATTATTCTAACTGAGACGTCAGGTTAGAGGAACAGCTTTGTCCCAACCTCTACAAAGCGGGTTTATCAATGGGGTTTGAAAATGAGACCACGGTAATCACAAAGAACCAGAATTCAAGATACTGGGATTTCTATGTAGGGCGGCACAGTGGCTTAGTGGTTGGTTCTCCTCTCAGCTCTAGGGATTCCCGGTTCGAATCCCCATCTGGGTGGTGTTTCCATGTTCTCCCCATGTCCGCGTGGGTTTCCTCCCACAGTCAAAAACATGGATCAAGTCAATTGAGTTCTCCAAATTGCCCCATATAGAGTGTGTCTGTGTGAGTGGATGGATGGATGGATGGATGGATAGGAATTTCTATAAGGTAATAGAATCTAAAAAAGCTGTTTCACTATCTTGAGCTTTTCATAAAGATGTCATGAGATGTCAGAGGAACAGCTTTTCAGGATTTATCAATGGGGTAATTACAAAAAAACAAGAATTCAAGATACTGGGATTTCATCCATTCATTAACTTCCGCTTTCTCCTAGGTTCTCGCTATTATGGTAGCGGGGAGGGGGGGGGGGTTCCCCATCCAGGGGAGAACTTTTAAGGCTCTGGGCAGATACACCCAGGACAGGGCGCCAATCTATCGCTGGGCACACACTCACTCACACAGACACACTCTATATGGGGCAATTTGGAGAACTCAATTGACTTGATCCATGTTTTTGGACTGTGGGAGGAAACTGGAGAACCCGGAGGAAACCCACACAGACACGGGGAGAACATGGAAACTCCACCCAGATGGGGATTCGAACCGGGAATCCCCAGTGCTGAGAGGAAAATATGCCAACCACTAAGCCGATACTGGGATTTCCATGAGTTAATAGTATCTCGTGTTATCATTTTAAAGCTTATCTCCGATGCGTTTGAGGTGAAGTTCTAATCTTCTGGACTAATTACAGAAATATCGCAGACTGTGGTGCAGCTCGCTCAGCTATGTCCATTTAGGGATTTGTGTGGCTCTGTATTTGACTGCTGGACCTGTACGTGAGGGAGAGACACGCCCACTGCTACCTCCATCCATGTTTTGAGGTCATGCTCAGACTCCTGTGACTTTCATGGTGACATTCTCTCCCCATGGCGAATCTCTCCGAGGACAAATTTACAATGTCTTCTAATTGCATCACATTATGACTGTCTTTCACGAGCTCCATCCTGAGGATTATTGCTGTGCCATTTCTTCAGGGTGGTTTGAATATATTTGAATGGCAGCTGCATTGTTCCTTTTTTTTCCCCTCCGAAACCAGCAATAGGGGGTATTACACTGCCACAAAAAAGCCAAGTTGGAGCACATGTACAATACAAATAAAGAAACAAATGTATTCTGTACCCACGCAAGCTTACAGAGCCGATTAGGAGTAAACTATTAACATGATTCATCCGTTTCATAAGGGCCGAATCTTCTTACGTTTAAGTAGTATAGAACGAGGACGACTAAATAAAATCAAACCCTATCAAAGTCAATGGTTCACATTGTCGAGCTTACCTTCAAGTTGTGAGGTGCCAGGTGCCGGACCAGAGGTCCCATTTGATCGGACGGGATTTCCCGACAGGCTCCAGATCCGTAGGTTTCTCCCTGCAAACCGAATTTAGATACCTGACTGAGCAGCAAAGAGGGTGAAGCAAGGCACCAGCTCAACTCGCGGAGACCCTGCTTTACATTTCAAATCGGAGCTCATCCAGAGATTTCCATACCATGCATTTGAATATTTTCCACACACAGGAAAGGCAATAAACACAACATTGAGCAGTTGCTTACTTTCATAGACTTGCTTACTCAGTTTGCACCTAAAATTAACCATCAAAAAAAAAAAAATACAAACCATCTGTTTCGTATGGCAGTAAAGGTTTTACACACCTGCTCTGACGCATTCGGAAAGAGGCTGTGGTGACCACTTTGAACAAGAAAAGAAAATACTTACTATTGTGGAAGAGCCATAAAGTAAACATAGAGCAATTAAAAATCATACATCGAGTCAGATGCCCCAGGAGGCAGGTTTTGTTGATTTTCAGAGTGGTGGCGAGGTAATATTGTACCTCAAAAGCAATGCTCTGAAGTGGGAGTGGCCATATGAATATGGTACAGGAGGGACAGAGTGGCAGTTTACATAATAGACCAAAGCGAAGAATAGAATTGTTTGTTTTCTGTACGTAGGCTATTCAATTTTACATCTCAAGCATAATCAATATCAAAATACGAGTTATTATAAACCTCATTTTAGGATCTTTTAAATCTAAAAGATGATCTGTACAGTTTTACATGATCATTAATTCCAGTGAAACGTATAGTAATTATGTTTGAATATTAGTTATAAAGATGCTTTATAGGGGCAATTTAGAGCAACCCATTATCTTTAAATCCATGTTTTTGAACGGTTGGAGGAAACCAGAGAATCTGGAGGGAACCAGAGAACCTGGAGAAAACACACACAGACATGGGGAAGAACATGGAAACTCATTCCAGATCGGGATTCGAACATGAATCTGGAAAGGTGGACAAAAAAATATAGACTATTTACATCCATTATCTTTTTCCTAATCCTCTACTACAGTAGGGTCACGGAGTGGTTCCCCATGCCCACCCAGCGGAGAACGTTTCAGGCACTGGGAAGATACATCCAGGACAGGGCGCCAATCTATCGCCAATCTCGTCACACACTCCCTCTCACAGACACTTACTATAATAGGGGCAATTTAGAGCAGCTACTTTAGCTTAAATTCATGTTTTTGGACTGTGGGAGGAAATTGAAGAACTTGGAGAAACTCCATACAGACATGGAGAGAACATGGAAACTCCACCCAGATCAGGATTCGAACCTGGATCCTCAGAGCTAAAAAAAAAACATCCATCCATGCATCCATTCATTATCTTCCACTTTATCCTCTATTAGGGTCGTGGGGGGGGGGGGGGTCTTCATGCCCATCCAGGGGAGAACGTTAATTTATCGCTCACTCACACAGACACATACAGACACACTCTATATGGGAATTCAATTTACCTTGATCCATGTTTTTGGACTGTGAGAGGAAACCGGAGAACCCGGCAGAAACCCCCGCGGACACGGGGAGGACATGGAAACTCCACCTAGATTGGGAGAGGTGAACGTGCTAACCACTAAGCCACCATGCTGCCCAGTAAAAAACATTCATTAATTAATTCATTCATCCATTATCTTCCGCTTTATCCTCTATTAGGGTCCCGGGGGGGGTCCCCATGCCCATCCAGGGGAGAACGTTTCGGGCGTTGGGCAGATACACCCAGGACAGGGCGCCAATCCATCGCTGGACACACACTCACTCACACAGACACACTCTATATGGGGCAATTTGGAGAATTCAATTAACTTGATCCATGTTTTTGGACTGTGGAAGGAAACCGGAGAACCCGGAGGAAACCCAAGTGGACACGGGGAGAACATGCAACCTCCACCCAGATCGGGATTCGAACCGAGAATCCCTAGTGCTGAGAAGCGAACGTGCTAAACACTAAACCACCGTGCCGCCCTATAAAAAACATAAAAGATTAAAAAAAAAAACAACAAGAAATTAATTCCTAATTCTCATTCCACAGCAAACATAAAGTTTACAGACATGGCATTTCTAAAGTGTATAACCAGAGGAACATGTTCAGCTCCAATATATACAGTAGAATGCAAACGCAGTAAAGAGTCTTGATTTCTGCGTTAATTACAAAAAGTTCCACCATTGAGGCATGAATAATAAGGCATGACGAACATGATGAAGAAGTGCTTTCAACTATGACGTTAATCCCCGTGTTGTATGATTCACCACAAGGACAGTCTACTCAATCTACCCCATCATGCATATTTGATCAGAGCGGATTTTTAAAAGCCAGCTAAGTTCAGATTCTTTATCACGCTGTAATATCGCATTGTTCCCTCTGTAAAGGTTTCCCAGATGGAGCACCTTTAAAGACTTGTAAGTTGGGTGAGCTGCATCCCATGACACATTGAAAGTATGTGTGGCCCATTTTACCGTCAGTGGTTTTGTATGGTCTTTGTATGGTTTGTGTTGGGGGGGTGAGTATTCCTGAAAAAGTGATTAAAAGTAATTACTCGCTTACTTTTGTCCCTGTGTCTCTCGCAGTCCTTCGAAGTTATTTCAGGGCACTGAAAATCAAACACGAACCCAGAAAAAACGTTAAAAAAAATAATCAGCGATGACACTGGATACACACACCGTTCCAACCACTATTAAGAGGTGACGTGCCGTGCAAAGCCCCGAAGCCTCTTCTTATCCTGTCAGCACATGTCAAAATACAGTCTGAATAGATGATAGCAGGGTATGATGCCAAAAATTTCGAACGCATTATGTTTGCATACTCTGTTTTAAGCAGACAGCTTCTTTTTTATGATGTATGAATGCTAAAAACGGGGCTTCATTAGAAACAAAATAAATACAATGAGGGTTTACAGTGTATCTGCAGATTGGACTATTGGACTATGGACGCTGAAGAAAACAAACGAGTTTAAAGGCATTTTTTTTTTTTTTTGTAGACATACCTTTAATGATATAGATTTGGAGGCTTTAACATTTCTTTAACATGCACAGACTGGCAACGCTGTAGAACATTGAGTCTTACCAGACGACTCAGTTCTGTGCAAAAGATAAGGCACCCATCGTCAAATCGAATGTTTCTACTATTTACTGAGATTTCTGAATGAAAAAAAAAACATTCCAAAGGCTTTGTATGCCCATTTATTACATTTTAAAAATATTTTATTTGTTAAATGATGTATGTATGTGGGCAAGGTAGGGCACGGTAGCTCAGTGGTTAGGGCGTTGGGCTATCAATCTAAAGGTTTCATTCATTCATTCACGATCTTCCACTTTATCCTCTATTAGGGTCGCGGGAGGGGGGGGGGTTCCCCATGCCCATGCAGAGAACGTTTCGGGCACTGGGCAGATACACCCAGGACAGGGTGCCAATCTATCGCTGGGCACAATCTGAAGGATGGGGGTTCAAATCCCAGGTCCACTGAAGTTACCAATGTGGGTCCTTGAGCAAGACCCTTAACCCTTATTGCTCCAGGAATGTTGTGATTAACCCTGTGTTCACCTTGTAAGTCGCTTTGGATAAAGGAGTCCAATAAATGACCAAATGTAATGTGTATGTGGGCGCTCATCACACACAGTGTTTCTAGAAGCTGTTTGCAGTTTTGTGAGCAAGCATCACGCTTTAGAAGAAAGATTTTAGAACTAAGTGGTTCTAGAAACTTGAAAATGTTTGTGTATGATCATTAAATACACTTACATTTAGTCATTTAGCAGACGCTTTTATCCAAAGCGACTTACAAATGAGAACATTTTGGTAGAAAGGTTCTAGAAGCTAAGTGGAAAGTGGGTGCTGCCGATCATCATACACTGTTTAGAAAAAAGACGGTTCTAGAAGCTGTTTGAAAAATGCTTGTGGGAACTCATCAAGCACTGTTTATTGTGAAGAAGGTTCTAGAACCTGCTTAAAAATGCTTGTGGACAGTCACCATACACTACTTGGAAGGAAGAATGTTCTAGAAGCTGTTTGACAAATGATTGTGAGCACTCAAACACAGTTTGATGGGAAGAAGGTTCTACAATCTTGAAAATGTTTGTATACAATCATCAGACACACTTTGGTAGAAAGAAGGTTCTAGAAGCTAAGCGAAAAGGGCTTGATGGCAGTCACTATACACTATTTTTATGGAAGAATGTTCTAGAAGCCTTTGAAAAATGATTGTGGGCACTCAAACACATTTTGGTGGAAAGAAGGTTCTAGAAACTTCAAAATGGTTGTGTGCGATCATCAAACACACTTTGGTAGAAAGGTTCTAGAAGCTAAGTGGAAAGTGGGTGCTGGCGATCATCATACACTGTTTAGAAGAAAGACAGTTCTAGAAGCTGTTTAAAAAATGCTTGTGGGAACTCATTAAGCACTGTTTATTGTGAAGAAGGTTCTAGAAACTGCTTAAAAATACCTGTGGACAGTCACCATACACTATTTGGAAGGAAGAATGTTCTAGAAGCTGTTTCACAAATGTTTGTGAGCACTCAGTTTGGTTCTAGAAACTTGAAAATGTTTGTGTACAATCATCAGACACACTTTAGAAGAAAGACGGTTCTAGGACGGTTGGAAGGAAGAATGTTCTAGAAGCTGACAAATGCTTGTGAGCAACACAGTTTGGTAAAAAGAAGGTTCTAGAAACTTGAAAATGTTTGTGTACAATCATCAGACACACTTTAGAAGAAAGACGGTTCTAGAAGCTGTTTGAAAAATGCTTGTGGGAACTCATCAAGCACTGTTTATTGTGAAGAAGGTTCTAGAAACTGCTTAAAAATACCTGTGGACAGTCACCATGCACTATTTGGAAGGAAGAATGTTCTAGAAGCTGACAAATGCTTGTGAGCAACACAGTTTGGTAGAAAGAAGGTTCTAGAAACTTGAAAATGTTTGTGTACAATCATCAGACACACTTTAGAAGAAAGGAGGTTCTAGAAGCTGTGTAAGGTGTGCATATAGGCAGTCATCACACATGGAAACTCCACCCAGATTGGGATTCGAACCGGGAATCCCTAGCGCTGTGAGGGGAACATGCCAACCACTAAGCCAGTGTGATGCGGATTCACGAGAAATTCTCCAAATTTCCCCATATAGAGTGTGTCTGTGTCCAGTGATAGATTGGCACCCTGTCCTGGGGTAGCCCTAACCACTAAGCCAACGTGCCGCCCTGGGAAATATTTAAAAAGCCTAAAAAAAAAATAATAAAATGGAGAATTGTTAGTTGAGTTGTTAGGTAGATAAAAATCCCACACTGTATCTTAGGAGGCTTTAAAAATATGGAGGTGTCAAAATGCACATTTGCAGTCTCGTGTACGGTACAAATGACATTCAGAGCTAATGTCATCATCGAGACACTTACAGGTGAAAACACTCTCTATGCCACAACTATTTAATGAGTACAAATGAAACCCACTCAACACCTGAGCAATTCACTGAAGATCACATCCACACATCAGAGTTCTTGTCAGCTTGATAGAACATGAAAGCCAACCCCCAGCCGGAATGAGGTATTACACAGCGCCTTCCATCAACTCACCCAGTAACAGGTGCGGCAGTGCATTAAGTTCGTCCCGTCCACACCGGGATGAAGTGCTCAAGGCCGGATCGTGCCATTGGCTCGGAGTTGGTTGGTCTTGGCTAAGAGACTCTGCTGTAATTACCTAGGGACAAAAGGATGGCATCTGTGATGCGGCTAGCAGGGGTTGCGTGGGGTGGGGCGGGAGGGGGGAGGGTGTCGCATCGGGGGGAAGAGCGCACACGTTTGTTTACGTCGGCATGTGGGAGGATGACTGCGTCTTCTGCCACTCACCTGTCATGGGAACCATGGCGGTGCGGATGGAGTGTCGAAATGTGGCAAGACTATCCCCCGTGGACCGTCTCCTTTTTTTAAAAATGGCGTCTTTCATCCTCATCACCTACCTGACTCGGAGCTGCATCATCACAGGATGGTTCCTTAGTGACACAAAGGTAGATATTCAAATACACAATGATTCATTTAACTGCACGGGGATACAACCAGCCTCCTCTTTTCGTCCGACACCGATGTTCGGCTACATACTCGGGGTGGTGCTTCGTCTACGTGTACTCCCCCCTCCGGGCCCTGTGATGTATTGGGAGAGGACCGGCAGTAATCTCAGTCAGAACTGATTTTATTGATCTTTCTGAGGCCACTGGACCAACACTGGTATTGACAGCCATTTGCAAGCAGAAGTGCTGCCCCCTCAGTTTGTTGAAAAGGTGCGCAATGATGATGAAACACCCCCAGCGTGATCTACCCTTTAAAAGTCAATCAAACAACTTTACATCCCTGTTGCACTTTACACAAAAGGTCTTTGACAAATACAACACAACACTGATATACGTCTGAGGTCTCACATGGATCTGAGATAAGACAATGACTTCAACGTGATCCCAGATCCTACCTGCAGTTGCTAAGCAACATCCGCCTCCAGGCTCTCGCTCAGCCTTATTGGGCAGTCTTTGTCGTATGGCAGCTGGCTCATTGGCTAAAAAGGAGTTAATAAACTTTAGTAAGGACCACTCTTGGTTGTTTTCTTCTTTTTAAAAAAGGGCCTTTGGTGAGGAGTCTTGTTAGTGACTAAGTGATATTTAAAAAGATCGTAGAACCAATGTTACATTACCATTTAGCTAGTTAGCAGATGGTTTTATCAAACGTGACTTACAAGTGAGAGACCAAGACAAGACCGTAGTTAAGATAGTATTATTATTCTCTACTGGGTGGATGGGGGGAGTCCCCTTGCCCATCCATGGGAGCATGTTTTGGCGCAAACCCATTGTTGGGCACTCACGCAGACACATATGGTGGCATAGTGGCAATTTAGAGCAGACAATTCACCTTGAATCTATGTTTTTGGATTGTGGGAGTAAACCGCAGAACCCTAAGCAAACCCACATGGACGTGGGGAGAACATGGAAACTCCACCCAGAGTGGGATTCGAACCTGGACCTTCAGCGCTAAGAGATGGCCACACTAACAACCACGCCGCCCGGATACAACCCTTCGATACCCAATGGTCCAGTCAAGGCTTTCATGAGGTGGGTCACCAAAATTATATTGGGTACCAACAATCAGATCATGGGGCTGGTAGAATGACCGACTGGCTTATTGCATGTTATGCCCAAAACCCTCATGACTAATTGAGGTAATTAGTACCTTTTGTTGAGCAAGGCAAACTGGACCCATCGTTATGATGCGCAATGCATGATTGACGGGTCGCCTAAATATCGGTCCCCTGCGGTCTGATTTGGGAATTTAATAGCAAGACCTTGGGTGACACCAGACCGCAAATCCATCCCAGAGTCTTGGGGATCATATACATGACATTCTACGCTCTGGTGGTCACAACGGCTGCAGTCTATATTCCCATCCAATAAGATGACATAGATGTTTAAATACTTAAATCCTGGACCAGACGTGTCCCGAGGACCGGGGCCTGAACTGGTAGCCAGATGTTCAGCAGCATGTTAAGCATTAAGCTGCTGCGATGTGATGGCAGGAGGAATGTACAAAAACTTGACCCAGCGACTTAACAAACAGGATTGTCTTACTGTTTTGGTCAAAGGACATGTCCTACACGACACGATTTTCCTGATGAGGAAAGAAAATGTGAAGACAAAAAAAAAGAAAAAAAGAAAGATCATGCTCCCCTCGAGACTGCTTGATTCATGCGCTCCATGAGGAAACCATAGAAACCCAGGAGATCAGATTGGATAAACAAGCACTTCACCGCAGTGAACTCCTTTGCTTACTTTAGCTACTTCTCTGATTTTCCACCAAGCGTCTGGACTTCCACTGTTTTTCTTCTCAGCTGGTGCTGGGTGACTGATGGTCCGGTGGAAGTATCCTTTGTCAAATACATCCTCAGTGGGAAGCATGACGGGGGTCATGAGCTCTGACCCCTTTCAGTCGAAACACATTAATGTCGGTGTGCACATGATCTGAACTAATACAAGAAGAAACATAGCTTAATATCATTATACGTCAAAGCTGGGCATGGTGGCGTATGGTTAGCACGTCCGCCTGTCTGGGATGGAGATACCATCCAATCGAATCCCAATCTGGGTGAAGTTTCTTCAAGTTGGTTTCCTTCCACAGTCCACAAACAAAGTAAATCATGCCTACTGTATACAGTGGTTCCTTGTGCCCAACATTTCAGGTGCTTGGCAGACCAAGGTCATGATGCCAATCCTTCTTTAGAGATAGGGGCAATTTAGAGCTGTCTATTCACCTTGAATGCATGTGGGACTGTGGCAGGAAACTGAAGAACCCAGAGAAAACCCATATAGATATGGAAAGAACAGCGTTTTAGGCTCAGAAACCGACCAAGCCACTTAAAGGTCCCCAGTTTCATAACCAACCCCACCAAGTACCATGGCTGAAGTGCCCTTGGGCGAGGCACCCAACCCTTCACTCCAGGTATGCGTGCTCCCTTTACTGGGTTAAATGTGGAAAAACGATTCCTCTGTGTAAACAAACCATGATAATCTGCTTTTCATTCTTTTTATCTCATAACCCCTTAAACGATTTGGAGGGCCCAACTCATCCACCCGCAAGTTGTTTTCACGAACATCTTTATACCATAAGGGCCTTTTGGTAGAGAGACTTAACAGAAGGTTAAGACAAACAACCTCAGCGCAGAGTCAACATATTAAAATTCCTTTTAAGTGTTATAGTGGGGCAGTAGTAGAGCAGGAGTCGAGGCTCTGGGCTGCCACAAGTTTGTGGGCTCGCACCCCGTCGGGAAGTGCCTGATCATGCTGTGATGTTCAAGCTGCAGTGCATGTGTAACGCCATTAAAATCTGTTTCTGTTTTCCTAGCAGAACAGCAGCACCTCATTAATATGCACCAGGTGGGTGTCAGCACCCAACAAATGGTCTACCGAGCAGTAAAGTCAGTTTAATGGAAAGCATATATCTAGTGCCGTGTCTGGAGTGATTGGTCGGCCTGGGTTTGTTTACTTCGGTGGAAGGAAACGTTTAATATAACGTCATGCGAACACATTGAAGTGCATGAGAACACCAGAGTTCCAAACACTGATACGATGGCGTCCTGAAGTCAACCCCATGCCCCCGAAAACAAACTGCTAAAAAACGCCTGCTGGGAAGCTACACAAGCAAGTGCTTCATGTAGGACATTATACCAACAAGCTGTTTCTTAGAGACAGGGTAAGGAGTTCGGTCATTCAGGAAGGTTTTGGAGTGACGCCAATGCTCTCCTACGTTGAGAGCAGCCGTCTGAGGGGGTTTGGGAGCCTGGTCTGGATACTTCCCGGACGCCTCTTTGGTGTGGTGTTCTGGGTCTGTTAACACTGGTCTTCCTGGACCCTTCAAATTCTGAGGACGACAGGGGATGACTTAGAACACAATTATGTCTCTCTGAGGGTCTGGGAATGCCTTGGTGTCCCCCCAAGATACTAAAAGAGGTAGCTGGGGATAGGGCCGCTTTATTAGGCGGTTCTCCCTGCGACCTGGACACAGATAAATGGAGAATAATAGACGAATGAGGAGTTATACCAACACAGGGAAGAGTCCCCCGCAACCAGCCCCACTCAAAACAGCTTTAAGATGGCAGTCATAGGCTTGTGGTTAATCTAGAGGGTCCCCAGTTTGATTCCCGGTCCCAACAAGTACTTTGGCTGTTTGGATGCAGCTAACCCCAATTGCTCCCCGGGCGCCGCGTACAAGGTGGCCCACCGCGCCGGACTAGCAAGTACTTGAACCGGGAATCAAATCGAGGGAGTTCAGGTCACGGTGCTCCTTAACCATAAGACTATGACTTCCAGTCTGAACTTCTAAATTTTGACTTTTATTTAAAGAAAAATGGGATTTTGTTTCTGTAAAACTGCTATTTCCAGCCATAATGCTGCATCATTGTATATGTGTGTCATTTAACGGTGAGATGAAATGCTTCAGCTGACTTTGGATTTCCGACACACGTTAAAATAACGTATATGTATACAACCAAGAAACATTTACATATTATATAATATATACACGGTGGCACGGTGGCTTAGTGGTTAGCACGTTCTCCTCTCAGCACTAGGGATTCCCGGTTCGAATCCCCATCTGGGTGGAGTTTCCATGTTCTCCCCGTGTCTGCGTGGGTTTCCTCCGGGTTCTCCGGTTTCCTCCCACAGTCCAAAAACATGGATCAAGTTAATTGAATTCTCAAAATTGCCCCATATAGAGTGTGTTTGTGTGAGTGAGTGTGTGCCCAGTGATAGATTGGCGCCCTGTCCTGGGTCTATCTGCCCAGCGCCCGAGATGTTCTCCCCTGGATGGGCATGGGGAACCCCACCCACGACCCTAATAGAGGATAAGCGGGAGATAATGAATGAATGAATAATATATACACACAAACACATACATACACATTATATATATATATACATACACACACACATACACACACACAAATTTATATATATATATATATATATTAATTCTAATGACATTTTTCTGTGGAGCATCAAACAAAAAAGTTGCACATAAAAAGAGCTCACTGCCTTTTATTACTATTTTCTCATTAAGAGACGAACAACATGGAAACGATTTTTAAAAAAATGAAAAGAAAGAAACACAAGCGACACTTCAGATTTACAAGCAGCTAATTGTTAGAAACACAGAACAAAAATCTATTACACCTTTAATCATGAGCCGACACACATCGCATTAAAAACAAGCATCCAATGCACAGAGCTATTTTCATACCGCTTTTAAAAGACTGTACATTCCTAAAAGTTAGGTAAAACAGAATTCGTTTTTTTTTTTTTTTAAAACCTCTGCCCTGAACGACATTTTCGTGTGTGTGTGTGTGTGTGTGTGTGTGTGTGTGTGTTTAGAGTGCGTGTTTGTACAAGTGGTTATGGTGGAGAGATATTCACATCCTCTTGGTGACTTTCCGAAACAGGGCGGCGGGCCCCAGCAGGGCCGTTTTGGCTTTGCGAGAACCGAGGAGATGAAGGTTTCCCTCGGACACGCTGCGCACCACCCTCCTGCTCGGCTCGTTCTCCGATGAAGCTGGTGGAAGCGGGGAGAATGAGACGGGGGTAAAAATAATGCCAAGTGTAAAAGTTGGAAATGAGAGAGGGACTTGGAGTCCACGATACGGAGAGACAGAGGAACACAACGGCTGCTTTGGGCCGAGGGTTTGAACAGCTGTCAGGAGGCGCAGCCCTAACACTTCATTTGCACTTGGACAAACATAATAGATTATATAAAGGCTTAATCGGGGCAGAAGGGCTCTCCCGGGATGATCTCGTGTCACATCAGGAATAAGGCCGGAACACAGAGGTGTTTTCTGCAGTTATTACGCGTCGGCACCATTGACGGCCCCGTTTTGGGGAACTGCGCCGGTCTTAATAAAACATCTGAATGCATTAACACTTAAACATGTGTGTCTGAATAAACAAAGAGGCGCGCTCACCTCCGAAGCGTTTCACCCGGAGTGCTTTGGTGGTGTCCACCGGATCTCGCTTTATGCGTTTGGGGGCTGCAGCTTCCTGAGGAGCTTCTGGACCGGTCTCCATTCTAATGCTGGAATTAAAGGCCAGGGTTTCAAACTTATAAACGCATTAAAGAACAAATTTAAAGAAAGCAAATGAATATATATATAAATAAATTAATATAATATATATAACGGTGCAGTGGTAGATATTTATTAATTATTATTTTCTTTAAAACAAACTATTAAAATAATAATAATAATAATAATATAAAAAAAACTCAGAAAAAAAAATCTATGAATATATATAAAATAAATTAATATAATATATATATAAAATAGTGCGGTGGTATATATATTTATTAATTATTATTTTCTTAAAAAAAAAACTATTAAAATAAAATAATAATAATAATTAAAAAATAAAGGAAACTGGCTCTTTCTCTGTATAATATATATATTTAAGGGCGGCACGGTGGTTTAGTGGTTGGCATGTTCTCCTCTCAGCACTAGGGATTCCCGGTTCGAATCCCAATCTGGGTGGAGTTTCCATGTTCTCCCCGTGTCCACGTGGGTTTCCTCCGGGTTCTCCGGTTTTCTCCCACAGTCCAAAAACATGGATCAAGGTCGATTGAATTCTCCAAATTGCCCCATATAGAGTGTGTGTCTGTGAGGGAGTGTGTGCCCAGTGATAGATTGGCGCACTGTCCTGGGTGTATCTGCCCAGCGCTGGAAAACGTTCTCCCCTGGATGGGCATGGGGAACCCCCCCGTGACGCTAGTAGAGGATAAAGCGGAAGATGATGGACGGATTTTATATATATATATATATATATATATATATATATATATATATATATATATATACACACACACACACATACAGGGAACAGACCAATGTTTTATACTTCTAACTATAAGAGCAATAGGGATAACGTCTTGCCAGCAGTTGGCACTGACTTGTGTACAGATTTAGGCCGCAAGCTACTGGGTTTTACTCTGTAAACAGGATTACACTTAAGTTATTGCCCCGCCCTGGCTCACAGCTCCCCAAAATGTTCTTGTACACCTCTGAATAAACATCCAGACAGCTGGCATCATCCATTCAAGCCTGAGCTTTGGGCATCAAGCCAACGAGCAGCTGCCAGATGGTGGAGCATCTCTGGACAAGGCGGTTCTACTGTTTCAGAGTCCACTGATGGTATAGTCGAGGGTTTCGGGATTAAAGCACCCCTTTGTTGCTGGATGTTTCCTCGGGTTCGGGTTTACGCCATGTGTTTGCCCGTCGTACAGACGTCCACGCGGGCTAAACCCGATAATCCAGCGGTTTCCCAATAATCTCAAACCAGAGGTGGGTCTTACCTGTGGAGCTTGCGTTTGCCCTGCGCGGCCGACGTCATGGCCATGTATGAGGGTTTGGATCTCCGGAGCTCGAGCAGAGAGGGAATTTCCAACCTACAGAGTCCGAGAAAGAAAACCTGATCAATATCCGGGACGGCGGGCGGCACGGTGGCTTAGTGGTTGGCATGTTCTCCTCTCAGCGCTGGGGATTCCCGGTTCGAATCCCAATCTGCGTGGAGTTTCCATGTTCTCCCCGTTTTCGCGTGGGTTTCCTCCGGGTTCTCCGGTTTCCTCCCACAGTCCAAAAACATGGATCAAGGTCAATTAAATTCTCCAAATTGCCCCATATAGAGTAGAGTATGTTTGTGTCTGTGTATCCTCTATTAGGGTTGTGGGGGGGTTTCCAATGCCCATCCAGGGGAGAACGTTTCGGGCGCTGGGCAGATACACCCAGGACAGGGCGCCAATCCATCGCTGGGCACAAACACTCACTCACACACACACACTATATTATAAGGAGAATTTAATTGACCTTGCCCCATGTTTTTGGACTGTGGGAGGAAACCAGAGAACCCGGAGGAAACCCACGCGGACACAGGAAGAACATGGAAACTCCACCCAGGTTGGGATTTCAGATTGGCACGTCCACCTCTCAACGCTGGGGATCCGGGTTCGATTCCTGATCTGGGTGGAGGTTCCATGTTCTCCCTGTGTTTGTCTGGCTGTTCTCCCACAGTCCAAAACCATGGATTTAAGGTGAATTGGTTGCTCTCAATTGCCCCTAGATAATGCGTGTGAGTGGGTGAACG
This sequence comes from Corydoras maculifer, assembly GCA_019802435.1. Taxonomy (NCBI): domain Eukaryota; kingdom Metazoa; phylum Chordata; class Actinopteri; order Siluriformes; family Callichthyidae; genus Corydoras; species Corydoras maculifer. Next base: position 122,139 of record JAFMOD010000801.1, on the reverse strand, counting down.
AGTGTGTGTGCCCAGAATTGTATTGGTACGCTGGCCAGCGCCCAAACTGTTCTTCTCCTAGATGGGCACAGGAGGTCCCTTAAAGATCGCAATTAACCATCATGGCTCCAGGGGGGGCTGTACTTTGGTCTCTGATCTCTGACCCCTAGGGGTGTGGACAGTCAGTGGATAAGGTTCTAGACAACCAATTCTAAAAGGTATCTGTACCTTTTGGGACCCTCGTTGTTGTTGCTGGGCCGCAGGACGCACAGCTGGCTCAGTCCGGTCCCTCCCGCCGGCTCAGTGGACCCCGGGGACAAAATAACGGTAGCGTTGCCAGTAGTCATGTCCTCCTCCGATTGATCTTTGCCATTATCGAAGGTGGCGTTAAGGTGGCTGGAGACTGGAGCGGTGGAGGTCTCGGGCGTGAAATGTAAAGGGAACATGCCCTCCTGGCGCAGCACCTCCTGCAGGCCTGGAGGACAGGGAGACGGCGCGGTGGTCTGCGGGTCCGTATCGGGTTCGAAAGGCGAAACGGCCAGTTTCCTTCTGATTGGCATTTTGGCGGCGGGTTTGGCCTCAGGCGCACCGTCCTCTTCCACAGAAAGCACTGCGGAAAGCAGAGACGCAAACAACGGGGAATCAACAGAACGCTTCGAGGGTCCATACCCTGCAGTCTTATGCAAATGAAGGTACCGCTCGTTTCATTTATTACAAGCTTATTGGCTTTTACAACTCCTGGGACTTCTGCCCCACCCCACCCCACACCCACCCTCCGGATTTTACACTTACATCATACAGACTCAAGCATCGGGACGCACTTGAGTCTTTAATTTGAGGGTTTCAGTCACATTCATCGCCACAGACGCACAAAAGCAAACTAATTATAATAGATTAATATAAACACATACACAAATATACACGCACTAGTTCGCCGGAACAGTTTGGGGAAGGCCTTGTTTTCATTTGTTGAAAAGCTTTAAGGGACATAGATTTTTTTACACCTACGAAATTTTTATTTTTATGTATTAAAAACGGTGGCGGCACGGTGGCTTAGTGGTTGGCATGTTCTCCTCTCAGCTCTAGGGATTCCCGGTTCGAATCTCAATCAGGGTGGAGTTTCCATGTTCTCCCCGTGTCCGCGTGGGTTTCCTCCGGGTTCTCCGGTTTCCTCCCACAGTCCAGAAACATGGAGCAAGTCAATTGAGTTCTCCAAATTGCCCCATATAGAGTGTGTCTGTGTGAGTGAGTGTGTGCCCAGCGATAGATTGGCGTCCTGTCCTGGGTCTATCTGCCCAGAGCCCGAAACGTTCTCCTCTGGATGGGCATGGGGAAACCCCCCCCCCCCGCGACCCTAATAGAGGATAAAGCGGGAGATAATGAATGAATGAATTAAAAACGTAATATAAAGAATATTTTGTTTAAATACACAGAAAAAGCCCTGCGCTGTCCTTTAAAAAAAAAAAAAAAAAAAAAAAAAAAAGATTATAGTATTCATCCATCCATTATCTCCCGCTTATCCTCTATTAGGGTCGCGGTGGGGTTCCCCATGCCCATCCAGAGGAGAACGTCTCGGGCGCTGGGCAGATACACCCAGGACAGGACGCCAATCCATCGCTGGACACACACTCACTCACACAGACACACTCTATATGGGGCAATTTTGAGAATTCCATTAACTTGATCCATGTTTTTGGACTGTGGGAGGAAACCGGAGAACCCGGAGAAAACCCACGCAGACACGGGGAGAACATGGAAACTCCACCCAGATGGGGATTCGAACCGGGAATCCCTAGCGCTGAGAGGCAAACGTGCTAACCACTAAACCACCGTGCCGCCAGATTATAGGATAATAATCGTAATTATTTCTTAGACGATAATCGTCCCATCCGTAGTTCCAGCAAACGACGTAAAACAATATAGTTGTAAAATTATTATAAAAGAAAAACCTTTAAATATAAAGAAATACAACTCTGTATCCACACAACTTCAGATAAATTATATATCAATAATAAATAACTGAGGCTAGTGTTTGGCATGTTCTCCTCTCAGCACTAGGGATTCTCGTTTCAAATCCCAATCTGGGTGGAGTTTCCATGTTCTCCCCGTGTCCGCGTGGGTTTCCTCCGGGTTCTCCGGTTTCCTCCCACAGTCCAAAAACATGGATCAAGGTCAGTTGAGTTCTCCAAATTGCCCCATATAGAGTGTCTGTGTGTGTGAGTGAGTGTGTGCCCAGCGATGGATTAACGTCTGGCTGTCTGGACAGCAGGGTGGGTTATTAAATGGGTTCAAGTGAGAAACAAGTCCTGTTGTAGAACCAATACATCATTACTAAGCGTGATTTAGGGCGGCACGGTGGCTTAGTGGTTGGCATGTTCTCCTCACAGCGCTATGGATTCCCGGTTCGAATCCCCATTTGGGTGGAGTTTCCATGTTCTCCCTGTGTCCCAGTGGGTTTCCTCGGGGTTCTCCGGTTTCCTCCCACAGTCCAAAAACATGAATAAAGTCAATTGAGTTCTCCAAATTGCCCCATATAGAGTGTGTCTGTGTGAGTGAGTGTGTGCCCAGCGATAGATTGGCGCCCTGTCCTGGGTGTATCTGCCCAGCGCCCGAAACGTTCTCCCCTGGATGGG
>JAFMOD010000801.1:53582-84292 GCA_019802435.1 Corydoras maculifer | reverse complement strand
CCGCCCGCAACTTTACTTTAAACGCCCCGTTTACACCAATGTCCAGCGGTCGGAGTTCTTTATTTAATCCTCCCGGAATGACGGCGAGCTCCGGATTAATTTTCTTCACTTCACGTTGTCTGTGAGATGAGCGCGCATGGAGTCGCAGATCAGCAGGGACGGTGATGTGTGGAAAAAAAAAACACCCGGTCGCACAACAATACTTTCATAGAATTTGGAGCTCAGTACACGTATAAGGCACCGGATTATAAGGTGCACGTCCGATTTCTGGGAAAATTTTAGGTGCGCTCTATAGTCTGGAAAATACGGTAGTCGTTTTCTTATTGTGAGTCCAGTTACCCCCCTCCCCGAGGTGGAAAGCCCCTTCCTAAAATCCTGCATGTCATATCGAGACCCTAATTAGAAGCGACGACACAGCTGAACGTACAGTAAGCCTTAGAACCACAAAATAACAGTGCGAGCTGCAGATGGTGCAGTGCATCAAAGTTGCCCCAGCGTTGCCATGTTTACTATAAACCCATCTGTCACATCTGCTAACTTTGAGGTCAGTTTTACTCGCAGCCTGCAACCCGAGAAAGTGCACGTCGGGAGGCGACTGCAGCGATTGGACGGAAACCAACAGAGTGCACGTGGGTTTAAAAAAATAAATTAATTAAAAATTATATATATATATATATAATAAACCCAGACACGAGCACTCAGAGCGGAGGACGGCGGTACGAGGCTCCCGAGGTCGTCTAGACAAATCGACACCGCAAACAAATGGAGAGAATAGGCGGCATGGTGGCTTAGTGGTTGGCATGTTCTCCTCTCAGCGCTAGGGATTCCTAGATTTAGGATTGGCGTCCTGTCCTGGGTGTATTTGCCCAGCGCCCGAGACGTTCTCCCCTGGATGGACATGAGGAACCCCCCCCCCCCCACGCGACCCTAATAGAGGATGAAGCAGAAGATGATAAATGGCCGGAGTGTGCGGTACGGTGGTTTAGTGGTTGGCATGTTCTCCTCTCAGCGCTAGGGGTTCCCGGATCGCAATCTGGGTGGAGTTTCCATGTTTTCCCCATGTCCACGTGGGCTTTCTCTGGGTTCTTTGGTTTCCTCCCACAGTCCAAAAACATGCTCCAAATTGCCCCATATACAGTGTTTGCCCAGTGATAGATTGACATCCTGTCCTGGGTGTATCTGCCCAGCGCCCAAGACGTTCTCCCCTGGATGGGCATGGGGGAACACCCCCTCCCCCTCGCGACCCTAGTAGAGGGCAACCCACGTGTTTCCTCCGGGTTCTCCGGTTTCCTCCCACAGTCCAAAAACATGGATCAAGTTAATTGAGTTCTCCAAATTGCCCCATATAGAGTGTGTCCGTGTAAATTTTCTCCGGGTTGTAGTTAGAAGGATTCAAGGTAAATTGGCTGCTCTGAATCGCCCCTATATAGTTTGTGTGTGGGCGGCATGGTGGCTAGGGATTCTAGGCAGCACTAGGGAGTCCCGCTTCGAATCCCCATCTGGGTGGAGTTTCCATGTTCTCCCCCTGTCCACGTGGGTTTCCTCCGGGTTCTCCGGTTTCCTCTCACAGTCCAAAAACATGGATCAAGGTCTATCGAATTTTCCAAAATTCAATTCCCTCCTCCCCCACATGACCTTAATAGCAGATAAAGCGGAAGATAAAGGATGGATGGATGGACTCGCAAACCTCAAGGTCCTCGGTTCTCGAGGCCTTTGGTAATTGAGTAGTTTATTTTAATTTGTATAAACTGAGCTCGGGGCGGAACAGTGGCTGAGTGGTTGGCATGTTCTCCTCTCAGCACTGGGTATTAATCCAGGGCGGCGCGGTGGCTTAGTGGTTCGCAAACCTCAAGGTCCTCGGTTCTCGAGGAGTTGGGCCGCTGTTAAAGCATTTACCCCACATGGGGCACAAATCCAAGCCTTTATAAGTGGTCCACGTCAAGGTGTGGTTCTGATTATCATGCTGCGAGAACCGCGATCACCTGCTCTACAAGGCCAGGGCCCTAAGCAACACTCGCACACACTCTCCAAACACCCCCGCTGAAAATAAATAAATATCAACGCTCGGCTGTTTTGAATTAGCAGCTCGAGCCAGAGGTCGACTGGAGGAGATTTAATTCGGAATTAGTTAGTACTAAGTGAATTCAGACCCCTGCACGACGAGGAGGTTCAGTTCTAGTTCCGCTTCCCTCCTCCCAAGAGTTCCCAAATTCATTCATTCATTCATTATCTTCCGCTTATCCTCTATTAGGGTCGCGGTGGGGTTCCCCATGCCCATCCAGGGAAGAACGTCTCGGGCGCTGGGCAGATAGACCCAGGACAGGACGCCAATCCATCGCTGGGCACACACTCACTCACACAGACACACTCTATATGGGGCAATTTGGAGAACTCAATTGACTTGATCCATGTTTTTGGACTGTGGGAGGAAACCGGAGAACCCGGAGGAAACCCACGCAGACACGGGGAGAACATGGAAACTCCACCAAGATGGGGATTCGAACCGGGAATCCCTAGAGCTGAGAGGAGAACATGCTAACCACTAAGCCACCGTGCCGCCGAGTTCCCAAATTGTAATTGCAAAATGAGGAGTCAGAGGACGCAGCCTGTAGTGAACTCATGACTTCAGTGTGATGTATGTAAAGTAAATATTTTGTTGTTTCCCTGGGCGGCAAGGTGGCTTAGTGGTTAGCATGTTTTCCCGCGTTAGGGATTCCCAGTTTAAATCCCAATCTGGGTGGAGTTTCCATGTTCTCCCCGTGTTCGTGTGGGGTTTCTCTGGGTTCTCCGGTTTCCTCCCACAGTCCAAAAACATGGATCAAGGGAAATTCTCCAAATTGCCCCCTATAGAGTATGTCTGGGAGTGAGTGTGTGCCCACCCTGTCCTGGGTGTATCTGCCTATTTATTTCTTTTCTGTTTTTTTTTTTTTAATTCTACCACTTCGGCTCAAGCGGTCCGAGATACGACATTTTTGTCCTGGGTGTATCTGCCCAGCGCACAAAACGTTCTACCCTGGATGGGCATGGGGAACCCCTCGCCAACAACCCTAGTCGAGGACAAAGCTGAAGATAATGGATGCATGATGGGTTTCCCAAACATCTCAAATAAAGAGTACCGAGTCAACACCCCTGAAGTAATGATGGTCTTGTTCATGAACCCACCCTGGTGGCATCAGTGGACTTTGGATTCAAACCCTCAACCTTGAAAACCAGAAAATTAAACAATTTCTATCCAATTTAATTTAATTCCAAAAAAAAAAAAAAAAAAAAAAAAAAAATGCTACACAACTAAATGTGCCATTACTTTTGTCCCGGCCACATTTTCGGTTTAGCAGGTAGTCCTACCGCCTCACAGCAGGAATATCCCGGTTGGGGCAAACATTATCGCAATTATTCTAGTTTATTATTATAACTATTATAATTATTAGAATTCCAAATCTCTCCAAATAGTAGTAAAGATTAATTCTATTTTGTTAACCTGTCTTAAGAGATACAAGTCGTCCTTTCTCCTCATACAGGTTGGATGCTGACATGCAGCCGCCTCATAGGCTGAACGAATAAATTCAACCCCCTAAATACGCTGTTCCATATTAATATTCTAAAAGCCCTATTTAACTAGTTGTTAAATGTGGTTTGGGTTTTGACTTCGCACCATTACACCAATTAAACTTCGGCATCTGTGAAAAATCCACACTTGCGTTTTCGATTTCTCCAGAGTTTAAAAGCCTCTCCAACATCAACTGCAAATTAACCATCATTAACCTCCTGCACTGTTTCCCTTCCGCACTAACAATAATCTATTTTCCTTTAAGTACACAGCAGCACTGTGAAATTAAGATCACGGGAATATTCCGAAAAGATTTAATGTTTTCAAATAATAATAAATAATAACAACAAATAGTAATAAAATCATAATAATCACAATATATTTTTATCATCTTAAATATATTTTTAAATCATTTCAATAAAAGAAAATTTTTTTAATTTATTGCATAGATAGCAAGATAAAATATAAAGCCCCATTATGATATATACACCCCCATTTATCCCAATAACAAAATAATAAACCTCATTTTTTTTTTTTAATTCAATAAAATAAAAAAAGAGCAACGTGTGTGTGTGTTTATATATTATATATATTTTAACCGACCCAATAAAATAAATATTTATTGCATAGACTGACAAAATAATAATAATAATAATAATATACCCCCATTAATCTCAATAACAAAAAATAATCCTAATAAAAATATTAAACGATTATCTTCCACTTAATCCTATACTAGGGTCACAAAGTGGGGGGGGGGGGGGGGGTTTCCTCTATGCCCATCCAAGGGAGAACGTTTCAGGCACTTGGTAGAAAAACCCAGAACAGGGTGCAATAATAAACCCAATCCAAAAAAAAAACAATAATAATAAAAACACAAATATAATAATAATGCTAATGAGATTATTATTAGGACATTATAACCCCAATTTTTATGATAAAAAATTTAAATGCAAAATCACTGTTTTCAGCATTTCAGGTGAAGGTCACTAGTTCAAGGAACTAGTTTTGGTATAATGAATATTGTTTAATGAATAAAGCCATAGTCGTCCTGCTTAATATTACTTCTTACACTAAAGCGTTGATACTCATTGGTTTGTAGAACAGAGTGTGGATTTATTTCTCTCTGGAGGCTGTCTGCTTTACATGCAAATATTAACATGAATAATAAACTGAAAACGCTCTTACTCCACTACAAGCATCCATCCAATAACAGACACACGGCTTGAGGCTGGCGTTAGATTGAATTGTTTGATCAGGATCAGAGTGGAACTCAATGAATCCACAATGAAAAAAAAATAAAGAAAAAACCACCACTGATATTCTACATAATTTACCAAGAACTCCGCGATGGAGATATACAGCCTGCGTCCAAAACACCCAGAGAGAAAAGCCTTGGAACTGAGACCCAATCAAATAAAGAAAGGCTTGTCCGGTCCGCATGATGTCACAACTATGCAATGTGAATACATAACCCCCCCCTCACCACCACATCAGTGTCACTGCAGAACTGACCATAAAAAATCCACCACCCTAATGATACCTGTTCTGTGATGCTGACCAATAGAGACCAAAGAACCAACAGGAGTCTAACAACTAAGAACTACAGTCTGGAATTAAGAACTACAAAGTCCATCTATATAATAAGTGGAGCAAGAAGGGGGCAAATGAAACTAATTTTGTATAACGTTTATAAAAAATAATAATAATAAAAATAAAGGGTGGCACGGTGCGTTAGTGGTTGGCATGTTCTCCTCTCAGCACTGGGAATTCCCGGTTTGAATCCCAATCTGGGTGGAGTTTCCATGTTCTCCCCGTGTCCGCATGGGTTTCCTCTGGGTTCTCCGGTTTCCTCCCACAGTACAAAAACATGGCTTAGGGTCAATTGAGTTCTCTAAATTGCCCCATATAGAGTGTGTCTGTGTGAGTGAGTGTGTGCCCAGCGATAGATTGGCACCCTGTTCTGGGTGTATCTTCCCAGCGCCCGAGACGCTCTCCACTGGATGGGCATGGGGAACCCCCCTCCCCCCCGAGACCCTAATAGAGGATAAAGCGGAAGATGATGGATGGAAAAACAAATAAAAAAATAAAAATTTAAATAATTAATTAATTAATTAATTAATTAATTAAAAAAACAGGGCAAAGGGAAAATCCCCGGTGCTCTCGAGCTGAGACACGCAGCTGCGGAGCCTCTGGAATAAACACAAAGGCAGTTCATCACAGTTAATGACGTGAAACACTCACAGGCAGATTTAACAGCGTTTTTGTGAGACTACAATCTATAGCAGTCACGCGCTAATGGGATTGGATATAAATTACTCTCCATCCCTTTCGGCACGGGGGGGAGGGGGGTTGGGGGGGGAATCCAGATCTGTGTGTGTGGCGGCACACACCGTTCTGCGACTGTGCGCAGACAGGATCCCCACACGGGCCCCCGGGAGCCGGATTAATACAGACAATGGAGGCCCGACTCGGAGAGGTGAAGCTCTCCCAGCGCAGATAGCATCGAGAAGCCGCGGCGGGAGGGGGGAGACCGATACCCTGGGAGCGGCAGCCAGAAAGAGTGCTGTGCCGAGCCGAGACACAAACCTGGCCGACCCCGCCGCTCGAAGTGACGGTTCAAAAGAGGTCCCGGCCCGGATCGGCGCGGCGCATCAAATTTTCATAAAACCCCGTTGTTTGACTACAAGACATTATTCGAAGTGGCAGACTGCTTTTTAACATCAAGCTGTGAGGTCAGAAGAACGCCGATGCACTTCACACGAGGTCACATGACCTGACTGAGTCACGTTGGATCAATGGAGCCCAGATTTGTTTCGTCCTCTCGGCCACTTCGGCAAAAACGGCTTGAAAATAAGCAACACGGCACAAAAGGACGTTATTGCCGTCACATCCCTGCTTACTAGACGTAGACGTACCAGGGTCGTGGGGGTTCCCCCCAATGCTCATCCAGGGGAGAACGTCTCGGTTACTGGGCAGATACGCCCAGGACAGGGGGGCAATCTATCGCTGGGCACACACTCACTCACACAGACACACTCTATATGGGGCAATTTGGAGAACTCAATTGACTTCATCCATGTTTTTGAACTGCGGGAGGAACCCGGAGGAAACCCACGCAGACACAGGGAGAACATAGAAACTCCACCCAGAATGGGATTCGAACCGGGAATACCTAGTGCTGAGAGGAAAACATGCCAACCTCTGAGCCACCGTGCCGTCCCCCCCAATAAAAATATTTAAGAATTTTTTTTTTCCAATTTTCAGTAGTTTTCCAATTGTCAAATACAGGTCACATGATCACCACAGAGTCTGTACATTAGTGTCGTACACTGTTGATGCTGAGCACCACTCAAGGAGGATGAGTCCCCCACTGAGTCTCGGTCCTCACAAGGTTTCTTCCTTAAAATATCAACATAACAAGGAGTTTTTTCTTGCCACTGTCACTCCGGCTTGCTCTTTGGTGGTTTAAAGGTGTAAAGCTGCGTTGTGACAATGTACTATTGTAAAAAGTGCTCTATGAATAAATGGCTTGAACGGATAAGCCAGCACCACCCCACCGTTCAGATCAGGTTAACCACACTTTGAGGCAGCAGGGAGGCAGCTGGGGTAACGGAGCTCCTTACCTTCGGGTCGGCGAGCGAGTTGATGACGTTGCCCAGAGCGAGGAGCGAGCGGTTGATGTTGGCTCCCTCTCGGAGTCGAGCCCCTTTGGCATTGGTGGCGCTGGCTCGCTCCGACCCGGCCAAGTCGATCAGGCTCATCTTCGCCACCCGGACGTTCGGGTTCAGACTCGCCGTCTTGTCCCGCTGTCTTAGGTAGATCTGTCCGGAGGAACGCCATCGAGAGATTAGAGCCGAAACAGAGGGGACACTCGAAGACATCGTTCACGAGCCATGAGCGTGACATTTAGATCATCTATGGTAACGTTTAATGTCACGTCAGATACTGAATCAACCTCAAACGATGGGTCAAAACATCTGTGTCTGAGGACGACCCACAGTAGAGCGCTGATGTTACGGGTTGATCCGTGGTCCTTACAAGACCAAAATTTGGGCCTGGAACGGTGGGCAGCCGGTAGGCAGCGCATGGGGAAACTCGGGTGACTTGCCCATTCCACCATCGTTCTTAATCGGACTGGGAATTGAACAGGGGACCTTCCGGTTGCCAGATTGGTCCCCTAATTGAATGATGTAAGGCGTTAAAAGTAAAGCGCTGATGTTACGGGTTGATCCGTGGTCCTCACAAGACCAAAATTTGGGCCTGGAACGGTGGGAAGCCTGTAGGCGGCACGTGGGGCAACTGAGGTGACTTGCCCATTCCACCATCGTTCATAATCGGACTGGGAATCGGACAGAGGACCTTCCAGTTGCCAGATTGGTACCCAAATTGAATGATTTAAGGCATTTAAAGTAAATACAGTTTATATATGTATATATATATATATATATATAAATAAAATGAATACCAAATAAATAAAAACAGGGCGGCACAGTGCCTTAGTGGTTTAGCATGTTCTCCTCTCAGCGCTAGGGATTACCAGTTCGAATCCCAAGCTGGGTGGAGTTTCCATGTTCTCCCCGTGTCCGCGTGGGTTTCCTCCCACAGTCCAAAAACATGGCTCAAGGTCAATTTAGTTCTCCAAATTGCCCCATATAGTGTGGGTCTGTGTGTGTGTGCCCAGTGATAGATTGGCGTCAATGTCCTGGGTGTATCTGCCCAGCGCCCGAAATGTTCTCCCCTGGATGAGCATGGGACCCCCCGCTGCCCCAAGATTAAATATTAAATACCCGTTTAAAATAATAATACAGAGTGTTGAATACGGGGCAAAAACACAGGACAAAATGGCGACACACCTTCAGTGATCTACTGCAATGACCTTCTCGTCTCGTAGACAGCAGGACGGACATTTAAAGATCAACGTGTGTAAATTTGTCGAGACCTTTTTAAAAAGGAGTTTTTATTATGGGATGTTTGTGAAATTGTAGCTGAAGATGCTCAGCATTTATTTACAAACTTGATGAAACTCGTGAAACCGTTATCTGTCGCTCAACCAGGGGGCTGCGCACAAACCGGAGTGTATATTTAGCGTGTGTATTGTCTGACATTGTGGTTCGACAGCTGTTTACCTGAAATACGGCATGGGAGCGCGAGGACGAGGCGTTCACGTCAGTGGGATGCTGCGTTCTATTTCTGTTACCGTAATCCAGAGCTTCAAGGATGTGTTCGGCGGATTTAGGCTACAAAGCATAGAGATCAAGCCCACAACACACACACACACACACACACACAATAGCTGCTCTTAGTGGTCTGTGGTTTAGTCAATAAGGAGAGAGTGTGATGATGAACACACACACTAATGTGAACATTTTCAGTGATGGACACACATGAGCACTCGAGTAAAACACCTGGAACAGCTGCAGCGAGGGCTGATGGGGATGGAGCTGAATGAACGACTGCGGCATGGTTGCTGGAGGTAGAAAGACAGGGCTGATACTTTTATTTCTGGTGATGTCTCATGATGTTTTCAACATCATCTCATGTTGTTCGAAACACATGGTCATGTGATTGATTTTATTCACTAGGATTTATTAATTAGGACGCATGTCCTAAAACTTATTTTTCAGATAGTACATTTTAAAAAAGATGCTTTTCTGATTTTGTATTTGTCTTTCATCTTTGATACACATTATATATACACACACACACATATATATATATATATATTCATTCATTCATTATCTTCCGCTTATCCTCTATTAGGGTGGCAGTGGGGTTCCCCATGCCCATCCAGGGGAGAACGTCTCGGGCGGTGGACAGATACACCCAGGACAGGGAGCCAATCCATCGCTGGGCACACACTCACTCACACAGACATACTCTATATGGGGCAATTTGGAGAATTCAATTAACTTGATCCATGTTTTTGGACTGTGGGAGGAAACCGGAGAACCCGGAGGAAACCCACGCAGACACGGGGAGAACATGGAAACTCCACCCAGATGGGGATTCGAACCGGGAATCCCTAGCGCTGAAAGGCGAACGTGCTAACCACTAAGCCACTGTGCCGCCTTTATATATTTATATATATATATATATATATATATATATATATATATATATATATATATATATATATATATATATATATATATATATACATACACACACACACACACACATACATATATACACACACATTATATATATATATATCTCTTTTTCTCAATAACAATGAACAATGTTATTAATGGCTTTTTTTTTTTATAAATTTTTTTTTGGTCGAGTAAATTATTGCATAATTGTGATTATTTCTTAGACCATAATCATACCACCAAAAGTCATCTCATTCCTAATGGTACATAATTTTAAATTATTCAGTTTATTTGAGATTAAACACTATTTAATGGCAGTTTTTCATATTTCATATTTTCATTTAGGTTCATTTTATATTCCAATTTTAATTATAATAATTGAGCGGTAGTTTAGGACTGCTGTTATGTCGTCTTGTGTAAACATTTGTTGTCTTTGTGCGATTTCAAATATTAAATCGTATTGATACGAGATTATTGATCCGAACATGAAGCGCTCCAAGATGTGCATTATTCTCAATAGTCATTGCAGGACCAACCGCTCAGCCAATCAGATTTGAGGATCCAGAACTACCAGTTTTCAATCAGCCAAACACACACATATGCATCCCCACCCCCCCCACCACCTTCCACCAAAGCCTCGCACACCTAAGATGACACATTGCTTTATTTCCATATTTTAATAAAGTGAGATTTGATTTTCTGTAGTGGTCCAGAGTGAGGGTTCTGAGAGTGAGCGCTGGAGATTAGTGAAGCTTTCCAGACTGAGAGAGGAAGATTAGTGGAAAGGTTAGAACGTGCACCGCGCCTCATTCGAATGCACACGGCTTTCTAGCGACGCGAGATGCAACACTGTCGCATGTTAAGAGACGAAATGAGGAGCGGCGGAATAAACACCACCGGGTCACAATGAGCCGTACACGCAGACAAGCTGTTTACGGGTTCGGGAGACGTTTTAATACTTTTATAATAACCAAGCGACAACAGACGGCCGAGAGCGAGGTTTTCAAACTTGTTGGTTGTTCTGACGTTCAGCTTCACAGGAGCTGAATAATCTGAGGTTCTGTTATTGATACGTCTTTAATACATGTGAGTGAAACGCGTGGTGGCTTGGTGTTTGGCATGTTCTCCTCTCAGCGCAATCCCAAGCTGGGTGGAGTTTCCATGTTGTCAGCGTGGGTTTTTTTTTTTTCAGGTTCTCCAACCCAAAAACATTTATTTAAGTTAAATCAGGGGCTGGGTGGCACGGTGGCTTGGTGGTTGGCATGTTTTCCTCTCAGTGCTAGGGATTCCCATGTCGACTACCAATATGGGTGGAGCTTCCATGTTCTCCCCGTGTCACCGTGGGTTTCCTCCGGGTTCTCCGGTTTCCTCCCACAGTCCAAAAACATGGATCAAGTCAATTGAATTCTCCAAATTGCCCCATATAGAGTGTGTCTGTGTGAGTGAGTGTGTGCCCAGTGATAGATTGGCACCCTGTCCTGGGTGTATCTGCCCAGTGCCTGAAACGTTCTCCCCTGGATGGGCATGGGGGAACCCCCTCCCCACCCCCACCCCCCACCCTAGCAGAGGATAAAGTGGAAGATAATGGATGTGAGTGAAACATTGACACAACAATGGGTTGAAGGTTGTTGCTGCGGCCCAAACTGACACCCTGCTGGTTCTACATGGTGTTGCACCCAAAACACAGTGCCAGAAGTTCCCTTAAGGCTCTCTTTAATTAAACAGTCGATTAATTAATCCATTCGTATGAAGTTCATGTGTTTTCATGGTTCTCTATACTGCACTGAATAGAAACCCTGCGTTAATGCCGATGTGGTGGGGGTTCTGACAGGTCACCACTTCATCACACTGCCATTACGATTTTCTGAAGGATTTGTATTCTGCATTAAGAACGACATCACTAACAGAATTAAATGCACAGGACACTTTCTGCATTTCCAAACTGCTTAAAACTGCTTCATCAGCAAAGATCCCAATGAGACTCATTCACTCAAAACTGATTATCAGATCTAACTGCATTACTCCAACATCTGCATTCCACTGAGAAGCGTCTGACAAACGGCTGACTGAGCTGCTTAGCACAAACCCTAAATCTAATACAGGACCACGGACTGAAGACGCATCTCAAAGTATTCATCTGACTCTGAACAAGTTAGAGTCTGAAACACCAAATGACGGGTGATGTGGAGGAGCTGGGGCGCTTGGGGTGGGCCGATGTTGAGGTGCCGAGTAGCTTGGGGCGGGGTGATGTTAAGGTGCCGGACTGCTTGGGGCGGGGCGATGTTGAGGTGCCGAGTAGCTTGGGGCGGGGTGATGTTAAGGTGCCGGACTGCTTGGGGTGGGCCGATGTTGAGGTGCCGAGTAGCTTGGGGCGGGGTGATGTTAAGGTGCCGGACTGCTTGGGGCGGGGCGATGTTGAGGCGCTGGGCCGCATGGGACGGGGCGATATAGAGACGTCAGGTTTGCTTGGGATGGGCAGATATGAACGTGCTGGACTGCGGCTATGTGGAGGCACCCGGCGTCTTGGGGTGGGGTAATGTGGAGGAGCCAGGCCTCATAGGACGGGGCGATATATAGAGACGCCAGGTTTGTTTGGGATGGGCAGATATGAACGTGCTGGACTGTGGCGATGTGGAGGCACCCAGGCCTCAAGGGACGGGGCGATATATAGAGACGTCAGGTTTGCTTGGGACGGGCCAATATGGACGTACTGGGACACATGGGGTGAGGCGATGTGGAGGTGCCGGGCCCCTTGGGAAGAGGATAGGAGGAGACGCCAGGCCGATTTGAGATTGGCGTTATGGAGGCGTCGGGCCACTGGAAAAGAGGCGAGGCAGAGGCGCCGGGGAGTTTGGAGAGGGGAGGGATGAGGCAGAGGCGCAGGGTCTCTTGGGTAGGACGCAAAATCTTAGTAGTAATACTCCATACCTGGTGAAGGGTGAGGCCTTGGACCACCACCCCTTTGGTACCATCTTCCCGTACTGCCAGAGGAGCAGAGTTCACCAGAAGATCTCGAATCTGTTCGTTATAAACCTGAAAGAAACCAAAAGACCTTTCAGGACTGGGACACTTCCATCCACTGATATTTCCAGTGAAAGGCGCAGATAGAAATTACCTCCAGGTAAGAAAAAGCCATTTCAAAGACCTTCTCCTCCTTGATGCGATCCATTCGCTCATAGAGCTCCTTCATGGTCAGGTACATGACCCCCGGGTCGTCACTGCTGCCCAGCATCGTGTGAGTCTTCCCTGCGCCGGTCGCACCGTAAGCAAAAACTGTGGAAACACACATTCACTGAGCTCTTAACACCAAACACTTAAAACCAACACTGCACCCTTAAAGTCTTCATCAGGGGTCGGTACACTGGACGGGCAAAAGTATAGGGACACGTCTTATTGAGTCCCACTAAAGAACAGGAACCTAGGCATGCAGTCTGCCTTTACATGGTGTGTGTGTGTGTGATCCATGACGTGGGGGAGGCGATATGGACGTGCTGGCCCGCTTGGGGCAGGGTGAGGCAGCGACGCTGGGCCGAAGGAGCCAGGCTGCTTGTGGCGGGTCAATATGGTTGTGCTGGGCCACTTGGGGTGGGGGAGGGGTTATTGGGTGGGGGCATTATTCCTATCCCAGCAGAGTCACTGAGGTGAAGAAATGAAACTACAATAACCCCCCCCCACCACATCAGTGTCATTGCAGAACTGACCATAAACAATCCACCACCCTAATGATACCTGTTCTGTGATGCTGACCAATAGAGACCAGAGAACCAACAGGGGACTAACAACAACAAAGAACACAGATGGACTACAGTCTGGAATTAAGAACTACAAAGTCCATCTGTATGATAAGTGGAGGAGATAGATGATGAAGCAAGAAGGGGGCGTGGCCAGTTGGATTAGTAATGTTTATAAGCATATATAACTGATCGTAATTTAATTTACATAACGGCATGACTTCCAGAGGTGAGGAGAAGAAAACTGGGCATTAAAATGAGGAGGGTGGAGGTGCTAAAGTTTGGACACGCCTCCTTTTTTACTCCATGTTCTCAGTTCCACTGTAAAGATGGGCTTTGTAGTTCTACAGTTCCACTCTGTAGTCCATCTGTTTGTTCTACAGTACATACTGTGTACTCTGTTCTAATGGTCAGAACCCCAATAGTACCCCCACAGAGCAGGGGTTATAGGGTTGGTGCATTTTCCTATCCCAGCAGTGTGACTGAGGTGGAGAAATGAAACTACAATAACCCCCCCCCCCTCACCACATCAGTGTCACTGCAGAACTGACCATAAACAATCCACCACCCTAATGATACCTGTTCTGTGATGCTGACCAATAGAGACCAGAAAACCAACAGGGACTAACAACAACAAAGAACACAGATGGACTACAGTCTGGAATTAAGAACTACAAAGTCCATCTGTATGATAAGTGGAGGAGATAGATGAGGGAGCAAGAAGGGGGCGTGGCCAAACTATTGATGGGTTTGTATCTTACCCCAAACAGGGCTTTCTGGTCTGACTCTACAAGAACTGAGCGCATAAAGAGAAGGACTTCTGGCTAAATGCAGTAAAGTGAAAGTGAAGGTCACCTGTGCAGTTGTAACCGTTCAGAACTCCATCCACCACACTTTTGGTCGTGCTTTCGAACACTTCCAACTGAGTGGAGTCCTCTCCAAAGACACGGTCAAAGACAAACTTCAGGTCCTTGTTGGCCCGTTTCCTGACGTCCCTGTTGCCGGCTTTCTGACCGCGGAAAAACTGCACCTCCTGCTCTTTGGGGTCGAAGACCAGCATGTGCTTATCCACGACATGGACCACCTTCTTAAAGTTTCCCTCCGTCTCCTTGATGTTCAGAGGCCGGACACGGACCACCACCTTCACATGGCTGCACACCTCTCCTTCAGACATGGTGATGTCTGCTTGCTTAACCAGCAAGAAAGGTATCTGCAAAAAAAATAATAATAATAAAGAAATCAGTATAATTCCATCCATCCATAATCTTCCGCTTTATGCTATATTAGGGTCACGGGGGGAGGGGGGGAATCTACCAAATTGCCCCATATATAGTGTGTCTGTGTGAGTGGGTGTGTGCCCAGCGTTGGATTGGCATCCTGCCCTGGGTGTATCTGCCCAGTGCGTGAAACATTCTTCCCTAGATGGGCATGGGGAATCCGCCCCACCACGACCCTAGTAGAGGATAAAGCAAAAGATAATGGATGGATGGATGAATAAAGGGGGGGGACGACACTGTGGCTTAGTGGTTGGCATGTTCTCCTCTCAGCACTGGGGATTTCCCGGTTTGAATCCCAATTTGGAGTTTGCATGTTCTCCCTGTGTCCGCGGGGGTTTCCTCCGGGTTCCTCCCACAGTCCAAAAACATGGCTCAAGGTCAACTCAATTCTCCAAATTGCCCCATATAAAGTGTGATTGTGTGAGTGAGTGTGTGTCCAGTGATAGATTGGCGCCCTGTCCTGGGTGTATTTGCCCAGCGCCCAAAACGTTCTCCCCTGGATGGGCATGGGGAACTCCCCCCCCCCCCCCACGCAACCATAATATAGGATAAAGCGGAAGATAATGAATCGATTAATGATGTTGGTGGCTTAATAGTTTAGCATGTTCTCCTCTCAGCCCTAGGGATTCCCGGTTCGAATCCCCATCTGGGTGGAGTTTCCATGTTCTCTCCGTGTCCGTGTGGGTTTGCTCCGGGTTCTCCGGTTTCCTCCCACAGTCCAAAGACATGGATCAAGTCAATTGAATTCTCCAAATTGCCCCATATAGAGTGTGTCTGCGTGAGTGAGTGTGTTCCCAGTGATAGATTGGCGTCCTGTCCTGGGTCTATCTGCCCAGCGCCCAAAACGTTCTCCCCTGGATGGGCATGAGGAACACGCCCCCCCCCCTCCTCCCGCGACCCTATAATGGATGGATGGACATCAATAATCACTCTGTGGATGCAGAACGGTGCGATCAAAGGTTCATTTCACTACTGAATGCTCTGATTTTAATACTGATTTTGTTAAAAACCTTCCCTGTGACGATCACACAGCTTTATTTCGTTAATTCGCTCTTTAAACACGTGTTTCGATTTAAATGAGCAGCGCGGGTTAGCAGCGTTAGCGGGATGCTGCCTCTATCCGCGTCTTTCAGCGATCTGGCAACACGGCGGCTCCATTTAACTGCCTTTACAAAACAACGTATGCAGCATTTACCTCTCGGTACAGAACAGATCCCCGATGACGCGCAGATGATTTAATTAAATTGGATTTACAGATCTCTACAGATCTGTGTCTCCGGCTTTCAGTTACGCACCACGATTTTCAAACAGAAGCGCCACCTCGACCCCGCTGCTGATTGGACGAACCCGCCCCCACGTCACCTGACGTCACGAAGCAGCTGCCTCATGACGATGGGCGCGACGTGAAGCCGAAATGCAGCTGATTTTATGGAATTAAATGTTTGTGTTGGGCGGCATGATGGCTTAGTGATTTGGCATGTTCTCCTCTCAGCGCTAAGGATTCCCGGTTCGAATCCCCACCTGGGTGGAGTTTCCATGTTCTCCCCGTGTCTGCGTGGGTTTCCTCAGGGTTCCTCCCACAGTCCAAAAACACTATTTGATAATCGCGCCATCTAGTGTGTGCTTGGGCGGCATGGTGGCTTAGTGGTTGGCATGTTCTCCTCTGAGCACTAGGGATTCCCGGTTCGAATCCCCATCTGGGTGGAGTCTCCATGTTTTCCCCGTGTCCCAGTGGGTTTCCTCCAGGTTCTCCGATTTCCTCCCACAGTCCAAAAAACACTATTTAATAATCGCCCAATCTAGGGTGTGCTTGGGCGGCATGGTGGCTTAGTGATTTAGCATGTTCTCCTCTGAGCACTAGGGATTCCCGGTTCGAATCCCCATCTGGGTGGAGTTTCCATGTTCTCCTCGTGTCAGCATGGGTTTCCTCAGGGTTCCTCCCACAGTCCAAAAACACTATTTAATAATCGCCCCATCTAGTGTGTGCTTGGGCGGCACGTGGCTTAGTGGTTGGCATGTTCTCCTCTCAGCACTAGGGATTCCCGGTTCGAATCCTAATCTGGGTGGAGTTTCCATGTTCTCCCCGTGTCTGCGTGGGTTTCCTAAAGGTTCTCCGGTTTCCTCCCACAGTCCAAAAACATGGATCAAGTTAATTGAATTCTCCAAATTGCCCCCTATAGAGTGTGTCTGTGTGAGGGAGTGTGTGCCCAGTGATAGATTGGCGTCCTGTCCTGGGTGTATCTGCCCAGCGCCAGAAACGTTCTCCCCTGGATGGGGACACCCCCCCCTTCCCCACGTGACCCTAATAGAGGATAAAGCAGAAGATGGATTTATCCTTCATGAATCCATTGTAAAAATAGATGTTTGCTGTTTTATAACTAAGATGTTTCCCCAATATTTGTGATAAATGACTTTAATAACACACATAATTCACATTTTAATCACTTATATTCGTGGCTGTATCATTTATTGGGCAGTTATACTTAAAATCTGTACTTTAAAGCATTAGTTAGTTTATAGAAAGCGGCATGGCTCATAATTATTCATCCATTCATTCTCTCCCGCTTATCCTCTATTAGGGTCGCGGTGGGGTTCCCCATGCCCATCCAGGGGAGAACGTCTCGGGCGCTGGGCAGATAGACCCAGGACAGGGCGCCAATCCATCGCTGGGTACACACTCACTCACACAACCACACTCTATATGGGGCAATTTGGAGAATTCAATTGACTTGATCCATGTTTTTGGACTGTGGGAGGAAACCGGAGGACCCGGAGGAAACCCACGCAGACACGGGGAGAACATGGAAACTCCACCCAGATGGGGATTCAAACCGGAAATCCCTAGTGCTAAGAGGAGAACATGCCAACCACTAAGTCACGGCTCATAGTTAAGGGCAGAAAATAATCCGAATAGTCCGAAAATAATACATAATTGTTCTTTATGGTATATTTAAAACGCAGGACGTTCTGTTTGTCATATAAACCTTCAGTCATTTTAAAGTTACGATAAAAGTATAAAATCTTAAAGTAAAGCGACTCAAAGCCGGAACTGAAGTCACGGTGGAACTCCATGTTGCTGCGCGTTGCCGGCGGGCCTTTAACGGAGGCGCACCGGTCTGAACTCATGCCGCTGCCGCAGTGAACGGTATGTTTTACGAGTTTAATTATAATTAATTTTAATAAATTTTAATTAATTTACTATTTTATCATCAACCCCGCGACTGCCGTTTGACTACTAGTGTTACGCTAAACATAATGACGTCATGTGGCAGACCAGATTGTTTATTCTGCATCTAATACAACAGACATGTTTATAACGCACCTGTCGAGATTAATTAATTCATTAAAACGTCATCATTAAGTTTTAAAGGTTTTAATGGACTACACGGGTTTAGTTTAACGGCTTAGTGGTTGGCATGTTCTCCTCTCAGCACTAGGGATTCCCAGTTCGAATCCCAATCTGGGTGGAGTTTCCATGTCCTCCCCGCGTCCGCGTGGGTTTTCTCCGGTCTCCTCCCATAGTCCAAAAACATGGATCAAGTTAAATGAGTTCTCCAAATTGCCCCATATAGAGTGTGTCTGTGTTTGTGTGAGTGTGTGCCCAGTGATGGATTGCCCCCCTGTCCTGGGTGTATCTGCCCAGCGCCCAAAACGTTCTCCCCCGGTTCGAATCCCAATCTGGGTGGAGTTTCCATGTCCTCCCCGTGTCTGTGTGGGTTTCCTCCGGGTTCTCCGGTTTCCTCCCACAGTCCAAAAACATGGAACAAGTCAATTGAGTTCTCCAAATTGCCCCATATAGAGTGTGTGTATATATATATAAACTGGCGGCACGGTGGCTTAGTGGTTGGCATGTTCTCCTCTCAGCGCTAGGGATTGCCGGTTCGAATCCCCATCTGGGTGGAGTTTCCATGTTCTCCCCGTGTCTGCGTGGGTTTCCTCCGGGTTCTCCGGTTTCCTCCCACAGTCCAAAAACATGGAACAAGTTCATTGAATTCTCAAAATTGCCCCATAGAGTGTGTCTGTGTGAGTGAGTGTGTGCCCAGTGATAGATTGGCGCCCTGTCCTGGGTCTATCTGCCCAGCGCCCGAGATGTTCTCCCCTGGATGGGCATGGGGAACCCCACCGCGACCCTAATAGAGGATAAAGCGGAAGATAATGAATGAATGAATATATATATAAACTCATATACATGGTGCAATGTGTCTGCGCATTTAGTGAGTGAATGGTGTAATCGTCTGTCCGTCCGTCCGTCCGTCCCGCTGCAGTGTGAGTTTTAAATGTCAGGGATTTTGTCTCCAGTCGAACCCTGAAGGAGAGAACAGGGCAAAGCGCCATGTGGCTTGTGACAGAATTGCTCTTTTGTGTGTGACGTGTGTGACATCAGCCCGTTAGTCCTTTGCATTGACCTGAGAGGCATCCCAGCCCAAATGGGTGAACACGTCTTAATGGCCGTGAGGAGGTTGTGATGTCACAGGTGCCTCCTCATTACAGAACGTCATGAGAAGGATTCAGAGCCATTGGTTCACACAGAATCAGAGTCGGTTTCTCCAACATCAACATCAACACATCGGTCCCCTGCCTCACGCCGACCCTCACGCCGACCCTCGCGCCGACCCTCACATCAATTCATTAAAAACAGGACTCCGGGACTACAGATACATTAGAACAACATTCTCTGAGGTTCTGCCCTTCCACTGTTCTACCATTATCATACTGTTGTGTTGATTGATGAGGTTTAATGGGGTTTGATGGGGTTTAATGGGGTTTGATGAGGTTTAATGGGGTTTGATGAGGTTTTAATGAGGTTTAATGTTGTTTGATGAGGTTTAATGTTGTTTGATGAGGTTTAATGTTGTTTGATGAGGTTTAATGGGGTTTGATGGGGTTTTAATGGGGTTTGATGGGGTTTTAATGAGGTTGAATGGGGTTTGATGAGGTTTAATGGGGTTTGATGAGGTTTAATGGGGTTTAATGGGGTTTGATGGGGTTTGATGAGGTTTGATGAGGTTTAATAGGGTTTGATGAGGTTTGATGGGTTTTTTGACATTTGATTGGGTTTGATGAGGTTTAATGGGGTTTGATGAGGTTTGATGGGTTTTTTGACATTTGATTGGGTTTAATGAAGTTTGATGAGGTTTAATAGGGTTTGATGAGGTTTGATGGGTTTTTTGACATTTGATTGGGTTTGATGAGGTTTAATGGGGTTTGATGAGGTTTGATGGGTTTTTTGACATTTGATTGGGTTTAATGAAGTTTGATGAGGTTTAATGGGGTTTGATGAGGTTTGATGGGTTTTTTGACATTTGATTGGGTTTAATGAGGTTTGATGAGGTTTAATGGGGTTTGATGAGGTTTGATGGTTTTTTTGACATTTGATTGGGTTTAATGAGGTCATGGGGTTTAATAAGGTTTAATGCAGTTTAATGACATTTCATTGGGGTTAGTGAGGTGTCATGGGGTTTAATGAGGTTTGATGAAGTTTAAAAGGGCTTAATAAGGTTTGATGGGGTTTAATGGGGTTTGATGAGGTTTGATGAGGTTTGGTTTTTTTTTTTTGATATTTGTTTGGGTTTAATGAGGTTATGGGGTTTAATAAGGTTTGATGCAGTTTAATGACATTTTATTGGGGTTAATGAGGTGTCATGGGGTTTAATAAGGTTTGATGAAGTTTGATGGGGTTTAATAGGGTTTGATTAGGTATAATGTTTGATGGGTTTTTTAACATTTGATTGGGTTTAATGAGGTGTCATAGGGTTTAATAAGGTTTGATGCAGTTTAATGACATTTGATTGGGTTTAATGAGGTGTCATGGGGTTTAATGACATTTAATAAGCTTTGGTGGAAGTGAGAATGGACACGGCAAGTGACAAATTAACTGGTTTATTTTATCTGACGCCTAAAATAATACTAGTAAAGCCGTACATTCTTGTCATTAGACTTGTCACTGACGCGCCCGAAATCATGCTGCACAGTTGATGCCCAACTACTGTACTGATGGGGAAAAAGCATTTAGTGTAAGAGCAATAACAGCACGTCAACATGGAGGTGCTCCAACAGTGTATACTATTCAAAGACAATGACTCCACCGTGTCTGTGTTCGTTTCAGAGTTTCAATGGCGTTCTCCCATCGTGGTATCTCTCTGCCCCTCTGCCGGACTTACAGGGTTGTCTGGGGGGGATTTGCCTCGAAGCTTGTGCTCACCCATTGCTGGAAGAAGCCACCGCAGCCTCTTCTTCAGAGGTTCTGTTCTGCCTCAGCACCTTCTACACCAGACTGCAACGGCAGCGATGCTGAGACGGCGTCCTTAACTGGAGCTGAACCCCACACTCCGGTCCTGCTGAGGGAGGTGCTGCAGCACCTGGAGATCCAACCAGGCCAGGTACCCATGTTCTTTATCACCACATACTCATACTGGAGTTAAAGGTTCTCTAATAGAGTCGATGATCTGACTGATGAATATTCATGTCACAATAATAACATGTTCTATGTGCTATAAAATAAATGGTGAGGTAAATACACACATCTCAAGGATGCTTCAGAATGAAGCAGTGTTCAGTGGTCTGACACATACACATACATGAGCACATCACTGTACATCTCTCTCTCTCTCTCTCTCTCTCTCTCTCAACTTTAATGCATTTGTAAGCTGTTGATTTGTAAATATCCTTCATTGAATAAAATAGGGGTGGCTTAGTGGTTGGCATGTTCTCCTTTCCGCACTAGGAATTCCCAGTTCGAATCCTCATTTCCATGTTCTCCCCGTGTCTGCGTGGGTTTCCTCCGGGTTCTCCGGTTTCCTCCCACAGTCCAAAAACATGGATCAAGTCAATTGAATTCTCCAAATTGCCCCATATAAAGTGTGTCTGTGTGTGTGAGTGTGTGCCCAGCGATAGATTGCCCCCCTGTCCTGTGTGTATCTGCCCAGCGCCCAAGATTTTCACCCCTGGATGGGCATGGGGAACCCCCCCCCCCCCCCACCGTGACCCTAATAGAGGATAAAGTGGAAAATAATGGATGGCTGAATGAATAAAAGAAGGGCAACACTGTGGCTTAGAGGTTGGCATGTTCTCCTCTCAGTGCTAGGGATTCCCGGTTCGAATCCCCATCTGGGTGGAGTTTCCATGTTCTTCCTGTGTCCGCGTGGGTTTCCCCCGGGTTATCCGGTTTGCTCCCACAGTCCAAAAACATGGATCAATTTGAATTCTCAATTGAATTCTCCAAATTGCCCCATATAGAGTGTGTGTGTGTGAGTAGCAATAGATTGTCCTGGGTGTATCTGCCTAGCACCCGAAACGTTCTCCCCTGGATGGACATGAGGAAGGTAATGGATGGAAGGGCTTTTGGTTAAGGGCAACTATTAAGGTTTGTCCTCATACTTTTGCACCCCTCGGCCCTGAGGAGGTAGCAAACTTCCCAAAAGTCTAGAAAAAGTGCCGAGTTTGCGGCGCGTCATGCCGAGGTAATGAGTGTCGTGTTGGTGATCTCTTACTCAGGGTGCGAGCTGGAACGTCTGCGTTTGTGTAGCAGCATTTGCACGTGGGAGATTTCGGAGGCGTCTTGACGACTTCTCATCTCTTTGAGTGACCACATGCGCTCGTGCTGCCGAGAAGAAGTTGCTCATCGCCCGAACTTCGGCGCTTCGCTCGGCAGAGGGAGTGGCGCGCTCGCGGGGACCTTGGCGTGCTCTTAACGTGCTAGCGGGCCAGATGGGCGTGCGTCAAAGGGCCTTCTGCCACGCCGGACTTCTCGGGGTTGGACGCGCCGCGGTGCAGGTGGAGGCCTCGGGTCAGCCGCTGAGTCAGGATCGCGGCACCTGACGGAAATTTGCACCTCTCGCCCTGAACATGGTCCGCCCGTGGACCAGCTGGCGCCGGGAGAGCCAGGAAGCCGAGATGCCAGGATGTAATGGAGCGAATGAATAAACGATGACTCAGCAGCTCGCGCGCCGGACAGGGGAACACCACGGAGGTGACGATTCCCGTGGGGGCAAACTATCAAACCATGGCACTGTTCTCGGGCGGCACAGTGGCGTGGCGGTCATCGCTTCCGCCCCTCAGCGGTGGGGATCCAGGTCCGAATTCTAATCTGGGTGGAGCTTCCATGTTCTTCATTCGGTTCTCCGCTTTCCTCACACGGTCCAAAGGTGGACGTTGATTCAAGGTGAATCGGCTGCTTTAAACATGGAAAACCACCCAGATTGGGATTCGAACCTGGATTTCCAGCACTTAGAGGTGAACATGCCAACCACTACGCCATCGTGCTGGGGGGGGCGGGTCATATGTCCATTCAGGGGAGAAAGTTTCGGGCACTGGGCAGATTCACCCAGGACAGTGGGGCAATCTATCGCTGGACACACACTCATTCACACAAACGCACTCTATATGGGGCAATTTAGAGCATTCAATTTATCTTGAATCCACGGCACGCTGGCTTAGTGGTTGGCATGTTCTCCTCTCAGCGCTGGGGATTCCACGGTTTTTTCCGTGTCCGCATGGGTCTCCTCCAGGTTCTCCAGTTTCCTCCCACAGTCCAAAAACATCGATTAAGGTCAATTTAATGCTCTAAATTGCCCCATATAGAGTGTTTGTGAATATGTGCCGAGCAATAGATTGGTGCCCTGTCCTGGTGCATCTGTCCAGCGTCCAAAACGTCCCCCCCTAATAGAGGATAAAGCGGAAGATAGTAGATGAATTTACCTTGAATTCATGGTTTTGGACACAGGGAGAACATGGAAACTCCACCCAGATTAAGATTCGAACCTGGATCCCCAGCGCTGAGAGGAGAACATTCCAAATGCTACGTCACCGTGCTGCCTCTGCATTAATATAGTTGTTTCTAATAAAATAACATGTTTATTTATGCTTCGAATGTAAATGTTTAGTGCCATCCCAACCCTCTGATTAAAACGCTACGGTGTGGCAGTGCGCGCCACATTAAAGAGACTATGCGCAGCCAATAAAACGTAAATTAGGATTTTAATCAGCTTTTCTTATTGGATTATCGGTGGTTAAAGCGGCGGCATTAACCAAGATGAAGTACCCCAAACGGTGCCGGCAATTAAATAATTTTAAAAAATTGCCGGGTTCAAAGCGAATCAGTTAACGGCTCACGGAAGTTAACGATCCGAAAGAAATAGATCATCAGGATTTCCCATCGCACACTGCCCCCCCCCCCCCACTCGTCTCCATTCAGCCGGCGGTACTTGACGGACGACATAATGACGGTGTTTAACACGCACGCTATGATTACTAAGAGGAATCACGCTAATATTTTGATCTGCCATTGTAAAGCTATCAACCCCTGAACGCCGAGCGCCGGCTCTCGTCTCGGGCCGAGGCGTAGCGGCATGAATGGAGCACTTAGGCGGCCCGAGCGTAAATGCTGCAATTATGCCAAAGTGGGTAAATGTAGGCTTTCAGCGGCCGAGAGCCTCCCACGCAGGGATCCGGGCACGGAGGACGAGCTCGCGCAGGTGGAGGATTCACTCCATCAGCGGCCGCCTGCACCTGCAGAGACGGGTTCCATCGCGGGGAGATGTGTGCAAACTGATTACATTGCTGTAATCGGGTTCCTGTTCGGGTTCGGAGACGTGAGGAGGTTGAGCAGAAGAGCTATTAAGGCCCGAACACATTGTTCTACCTCTTTGGAAGCAGCGTGGCGGGGGCTGGGATGTTCTGCAGTCAGATGCGGGGGGGGGGGGGGGGCATGGTTATTTTTAGCCCCGTCAGTCTGACTCAAACTGGATCCAATCCTTTTACATCGGAATTCTATTATTTTGGGCCCTTCCTGTTTCACCTGAAGATAAATGTGAAAAACGTATGAAGTTTATGTTGGGATATTACGGGACGTGTTTTATATTTCTGTTTATATATATATATATATATAATGTGTGTGTGTGTGTGTAAATAAGCTGTTATTGTGTGTGTGTGTGTGTGTGTGCAAGTCTTACACATTTCTTTAATTACCACAACATTTAACATGCTAACTCTTTAGAGCCTGTGAAGGTTTATATACTCTCTAAACCAAGAAGCGGCTCAGGAGGATCTATGTTACTGGTTTTTAGTGAGGTGTCAACTGCACCCCCTGCAGATTGATTTAGGGCATGTTATTGTATATTTACTGTCATGATGACGTCATTTTCTGTGTGTGTATTTTATATATATATATATATATATATATATATATATATATATATATATATATATATATATATATATACCCCCCCCCCCCCCCCCCCCCCCCCCCCCCCCCCCCCCCCCCCCCCCCCCCCCCCCCCCCCCCCCCCCCCCCCCCCCCCCCCCCCCCCCCCCCCCCCCCCCAGGATTTCCTTGCTCTTCCTTGTTGGACTTTTCTTTATTGGGATCTGTTAATGGCAGCTTCACTGAACAGCAACGGCGCCGACGTAAAAACTGGAAGTGGATGTAATGAAGCCCGGCCTGGTAATCGTGCAGAGAGTGAGCGAGCCCTGATTTCCTCTCGCTCATTTCCCCTGCTGCTTCAGATTTATTGGGGGCTGGGAAACAGCGAGCTGATATTGCGGCTCATGCCGCTGGACCGCTCAGCCTCAGCCTGCCGTTACCCCGCACCCATAAATTACTGAAACCACAGAAGCCCTATTAGCTGCCAAATTAGCCTGGGAATGATTGCATTTGCCCCAATTGGATATTCTTTTATTCACCTTGAATTGCAGCTCTGCTCGGGCAGTGCGGATTACCATTTACTCCAATTATCCACTCCATCAGGGTGTTTGTGTGTGTGTGTGTGTGTGTGTGTGTGTGTGATTTGGTTAATTGAGTAACGAGCAGTACGGGGCAGGAGACGGATAGTTGATTACGGGGTAGGACGATCAGCGGCGCTGCGTGAGGCTAAGTGGAGGTGAGCATGGAGGGCGTTTTCACAGCTGGTCAGAGGACTCGGGTCTGATCCGGGGTCAGTTCTGAGGGGATAAGCCGTCACACTGCTGCAGACCCTTTTGTTTCGTATTCAGACCGGTTGCTTTGCGCTGAATCGACATTTTTATGGTTTCACTTTGTGTTTTAGATTCAATTTGTTGTTTAAAAACAGTGTAGTTCCAAAGCGGGGCAACCTTGCATTCTGTACAGGGTGCTGGGCACTCATTCCCTCACAGACACACACTATATAGGGGCAATTTTTACAAATAGTACACCCCAGACAGGGTGCTGGGCATCGCAGAGCACTCATTCCCTCACAGACGCACACTATGTAGGGGCAATTATTACAAACATTACACTCCGGACAGGGTGCTGGGCACTCATACACTCCCAGACACACACTATATTGGGGCAATTATTGCAAACAGCACTCTCCGGGCAGGGTGCTGGGCACTCACTCACACACTCAAAAATACACACTATATGGGGCAATTTTTACAAACATTACACCCCGGATAGGGTGCTGGGGATTGTTGGGCACTCGGCATTGTTTGGCACTCATTCACTCGCACTATATGGGGGCAAATTCGAGCAGGCATTTCAAGCAGGCACCTTGAATCCAAGTTTTTGGACTGTGAGAGGAAACCGGAGAACCTGGAGGAATGGAAACCTACATGGACATGGGGAGAACATGCAACTCTACCCAAATTGGGATCCCAACCCAGCACCGGGGTGGAGTTGGCATGTTCTCCCCATGTCCCCATTGGTTTCCTTTAAGTCCACAAACAAAAGTGGATCTTGTGACATCAAGGTGGAACAACGAGCCAGATGACAATCGAGGTGGAGTTGGCATGTTCTCCCCAAGTCCCCATGGGTTTTCTCTATGTCCACAAACAAAAGTGGATTGAAGACATCTTGTGACATCATCAGGGTGGAACAACGAGCCAGAAGACAATTGGGGTGAAGTTGGCATCTTCTCCCCATGTTCCTATGGGTTTTCTCTATGTCCACAAACAAAAGTGGATTGAAGACATCATGTGACATCATCAGGGTGAAACAAGCCAGAAGACAATCGGGGTGGAGTTGGCATGTTCTCCCCAAGTCCCCATGGGTTTTCTCTAAGTCCACAAACAAAAGTGGATCTTGTGACATCATCAGGGCGAAACAACGAGCCAGAAAGACAATTCCGTGCCGTGTAACAACTGCCACCCAGCGCGGCAACGGAACATCACGCCAACCCCACAGTGAGGCGCCACACTCATCCCCACGCCGGGCGCTCGTGAATTAGCCGTCCGCCGGTGCAGATGTCTCATTCAGCGGCGCTCTTGTTTGTGCGAGATTTACCCCGAATGAAAACGTAGCGGAGGCCGATTTCATTTTCACTTTCATTTCGTCTTTTTTGTCCCAATCTCTGAGTGCAGATGGAACCTAACTGCGCGGAACACATTCGTATGAGCGAGTTCACAGGTTCAGGCTTTTCCATTCCTCGCTGGTCCGGGCCAATCATCCAACCAGATGTGACAGTCGTGTCCCCGCCTCCGTATGTGGACGCGTATCCGTCCGTCTGTCTGTCTGTTGTTCTGACCGCGGGGATGACGGATTATCGGCTGTTGTGAACACCTTCATCTCTTCAAGCCTGCTTCGCAATTACAGTTCTATTACTGCTGCCGGATCCCACGGCGTCACCGGCTCGTCATCGCCATGCCGACGGAGGCGTGTCCACGGTAACTAATGCGGGAACATGACTTCCCTATTTGGCCCAAACGAGATCTAATGAGATTTGCCGGGATGGTGGTTACGGAACTGCGGTGTGACGCATGCGGCGCGGCCCGTGACTGCTCTTTAGCCGCCGCCCCTCCACAGAGTCGATCCGCTGAGGCGCCGAGTCGGCTGAATTTTAATTGCCGGCGTACGTTGGGAAGAAAACGCCTCAGAGTGCATCGCCCCGTCACCTTCTCGGACTCCCATAATGGACGGGATAGGACGGTGGCGTCGGTAGCACTCACAATACTCACACAATATGGGGGCAATTTAGAACAGGCAACTTACCTTAAATCCACGTTTTTGGACTGTAAGAGGAAACCTAAAAAGCTGAGAACCCCACCAATCGGGGTGGAGACTGAATTTTAATCGCCAGCTTTCGTTGGGAAGAAGACGCCTCAGAGTGCATCGACTCGTCGTCTTATTGGATCCTCATCATGGACGGGATAGGATGGTGGCGTCAGGGTCACGTGTGA
Organism: Corydoras maculifer; assembly: GCA_019802435.1. Lineage (NCBI taxonomy): Eukaryota > Metazoa > Chordata > Actinopteri > Siluriformes > Callichthyidae > Corydoras > Corydoras maculifer. Next base: position 56,512 of record JAFMOD010000801.1, on the reverse strand, counting down.
CCATGTGGCTTCCTGCGCTTGAGGCGGGCCTCTGGTAACCAATTTTCACACTCACAGGCCTTCCACCTGCATTTGGACCTCCTCGCTGTCAAAAATAAAAAATTTCGTACCCTCACGGACCCTCTGCTGGCTTACGTTGGGAAGAAGACGCCTCAGAGTGTATCACTCCGTCGCCTTCTCGGACTCCCATCATGGACGGGATAGGACGGTGGCGTCGGTGGCACTCGTTCACTCAACACTCACACTTTATGGGGGCAATTTAGAATGGGCAATTCACCTTAAATCCACGTTTTTGGACTGTAAGAGGAAACCTGAGAACCCCAGCAATCGGGTTGGAGACTGAATTTTAATCGCCGGCTTTCGTTGGGAAGAAAACGCCTCAGAGTGTATCGCCCCATCGCCTTCTCGAACTTCCATCATGGACCACATGGCTTCATGCACTTGAGGCGGGCCTCTGGTGGCCAATTTTCACAATTACAGGCCTTCCACCCATATTTGGACCTCCTTGCTGGCTTACGTTGGGAAGAAGACGCCTCAATGCATCGCCCCGTCGCCTTCTTGGATTCTCATCATGGACGGGATAGGACGGTGGCGTCGGTGGCATTAGTTCCCTCAACACTCACACTTTATGGGGGCAATTTAGAATAGGCAATTCACCTTAAATCCACGTTTTTGGACTGTAAGAGGAAACCTGAGAACCCCAGCAATCGGGTTGGAGACTGAATTTTAATCGCCGGCTTACGTTGGGAAGAAAACGCCTCAGAGTGTATCGCCCCATCGCCTTCTCGTACTTCCATCATGGACGGGATAGGACGGTGGCGTTGGCGTCACGTGTGACCACATGGCTTCATGCACTTGAGGCGGGCCTCTGGTGGCCAATTTTCACAATTACAGGCCTTCCACCCACATTTGGACCTCCTCGCTGGCTTACGTTGGGAAGAAGACGCCTCAGAATGCATCGGCCCGTCGCCTTCTCGGACTCCCATCATGGACGGGATAGGACGGTGGCGTCGGTGGCACTCGTTCACTCAACACTCACACTTTATGGGGGCAATTTAGAATAGGCAATTCACCTTAAATCCACGTTTTTGGACTGTAAGAGGCAACCTGAGAACCCCAGCAATCGGGTTGGAGACTGAATTTTAATCGCCGGCTTTCGTTGGGAAGAAAACGCCTCAGAGTGTATCGCCCCATCGCCTTCTCGGACTTCCATCATGGACCACATGGCTTCATGCACTTGAGGCGGGCCTCTGGTGGCCAATTTTCACAATTACAGGCCTTCCACCCACATTTGGACCTCCTCGCTGGCTTACGTTGGGAAGAAGACGCCTCAGAATGCATCGCCCCGTCGCCTTCTTGGATTCCCATCATGGACGGGATAGGACGGTGGCGTCGGTGGCACTCGTTCACTCAACACTCACACTTTATGGGGGCAATTTAGAATAGGCAATACACCTTAAATCCACGTTTTTGGACTGTAAGAGGAAACCTGAGAACCCCAGCAATCGGGTTGGAGACTGAATTTTAATCGCCGGCTTTCGTTGGGAAGAAAACGCCTAAGAGTGTATCACCCCATCGCCTTCTCGGACTCCCATCATGGACGGGATAGGACGGTGGCGTCGGGGTCTTCCTGCGCTTGAGGCGGGCCTTTGGTGGCCAATTTTTACACTTACAGGCCTTCCTCCCGCATTTGGACCTCCTCGTTGTCAAAAATTAAAAATACAGACCCTCACGGACCCTCTGCTGAATTTTATTCGCCGTTTTACTTTTTGACGTTTTACGCCTCAGAGTGCATCGACCCGTCACGTTCTCGGATTCCCATCATGGATGGAGGGATAGGACGGTGGTGTCGGGGTCAAGTGTGACCACGCGTCTTCCTGCGCATGAAGGGGCAAGGCAGGTGCCTCTAGTGGCCATTGTTCACACTTACGGGTTTCACCCGCATTCGGACCTCCCAGACGCGGTTGCCTCGTCCGGTTGAATCCCCCATACGATGCAATCGGGTAGACCGGCAGGGATGGGGCAATTGTCAGCCCTCTCAGAGATTTACGAGCCGTCTCAGCCGAGCTAAAGCCAGTTGAAATACTACTACTAATAATATATATATTTATTTATGTAATAATAAATGGAAAATGACTGAGATCAATGGAAAAAGGGCGACGTCCTCCCGGTGTGATGTGCCACCCAGATGAAGGTCATGATCATTAACCCTCCACCCTCATAGGGTCTAAAGGGCAGGGGCAGGGCTGGGTTTATACACACAAAAACCGGGGTGCTGCCTACATGCCCCAGGCAACAGGGGGCTTTTAACGTAGGAGGAAAAACCTGAAGTCTATGTCAGAGATGAGATGACCGATACGAGGAGCGATTGGACCAGAACACATATATAATATATATATAATGCCAAACCTATACATCTAGATCTGATCCCGGACACCAGGCTGCTCTGCTCTGACTGTGGCCCTGCTGAGCCGCCATCAATATTGGAGCCAATATGTCCCGAAAGGTCACCCGTATCTGCTACGCCTGGCAACCAGTGTGGTAGTGTGATTTGCCATATATACATTTTTAAATATTCCATTGAATTTCTCCTCTTGCACTTCTGGAGCTGTCCACACGTCTCAAGACCCGTCCGGCTCGTTGGTGAGACCACCGCTTGTATACGGCTAAGGAACCGGTGGAACCGTTCCGTCCGAAATATTCCCGCCAAAATCCCCATTCGTTTGCATTACGGTGATATTTGCACGCCCGTAACTCCGCCTACTTTCTATGGATTTCCCCTGGATGGGCATGTGGGCAGATACACCCGTCAGTCCATCGCTGGGCACACTCTCACTCATACAGACACACTCTATATGGGGCAATTTGAAGAATTCCATTGACCTTGATCCATGTTTTTGGACTGTGGGAGGAAACCGGAGAACCCGGAG
>JAFMOD010000801.1:19908-35432 GCA_019802435.1 Corydoras maculifer | reverse complement strand
AGTCGTACACCCCCCCCCCTCCCCCCGAAGTCTGCCGACCATTGACCCACCCCCCCGCCCCGGATAAGATGATCGCCGTCTCACCTCCCGCCGGCCGAGCGGGCTCCTGATAACATCACAGATAGCCCGACAATAACTCATTAACCGAATATTGTGCTGAACTCCTAACGAGGCCGGAAAATCGGCCCGGCACGGCCCTCCGCCCCCTTCCAGCGCACCATGGCAACCGTGCAACGAGGAGAAGCGATCCGGTTCCAGACAACCTCTTTCCTTAATGGCGCGTCGGTAAGTGTAAGGAGATATTTCCAAAAGTCCCCCCGTGACATTTTAGACCCCCCACTGTAACCGACCCGCCTCGGAGAGCCACAGGTAGAATGTGCGCCGTCTCTCAGGTTCCCGGACTCCTCGGCTTATCGCGCCGCGAATGAGAGACGGGTGCATTAACTACCTCTCCTCTTCTCTCGCTCGCCCAACTTTCTTGTACCAATAAGGTCGAGGTCGCGACCCCAACACAGCAATGCACGCTTCCTACACCGTGATGAGTCCCAGTGTCTGGGGGGGGGGTTGGGGTGGAGGTGTAAGGGCACGATTTTTGTCTTTTGTCTTGGTTGTGCCATTTGCGGACTGTAGAGCGGCGCTGGGGTCGTGTTGGTACAGGGACCGACGCTGCTTCTCTTCATGTTTAAGTACCTTAACTCGTCCCGGAGTCTGCTGATCCGGAGTAACAACTGTTCCCTCTGCTGGGAAAGGCAGTAACTGCAACAACAACCAGCGAACACAATCCCAGACCTGTAGCATTCAGAGGAATCCAATAATTAATAAATGATCATCGTTATTTCCGTGCTTTTTAATTACACCGCCTGTAGATCAGTTCCTCTTACTTGAAGATGGACTTTGTAGTTCTATAATTACAGACTGTAGTCCTGTTTGTCTCTTTGTGGACTACAGTACATACTCTGTACATCTCCAGGACGTTTTATTATATATTTAATAATATATCATTTTTTTATTATTAACTAATTATTAAGAAAGTGCTGGTTCAGGTCAGGGCGGCATGGTGGCTTAGTGGTTGGCATGTTCTCTTCTCAGCGCTAGGGATTCAGGTTTGAATCCCAATCTTTGTGGAGTTTCCTTGTTCTCCCCGTGTCCGCGTGGGTTTCCTCCGGGTTCTCCAGTTTCCTCCCACAGTCCAAAAACATGGATCAAGTCAATTGAGTTCTCCAAATTGCCCCATATAGAGTGTGTTTGTGTGTGATGTGATGGATTGGAGTCCTGCCTGGGTGTATCTGCCCACCGCCCGAAATGTTCTACCCTGGATGGGCATGGGGAACCCCCCCCCTTCCGCTTCAACCTCTACTAGGGTCACGAGGTGGGTGGGGTTCCCCATGCCCATCCAGGGGACAACGTTTTGGGCGCTGGGCAGATACACCCAGGACAGGGCGCCAATTTATCGCTGGGCACACACTCACTCTCACACACACACAAACAAACACACCCTATGGGCAATTTGGAGCACTTTATTTGCCTTAAATCCATGTTTTTGAATCCATGTTTAGGGATTCCCAGTTCTAATCCTAATCTGGGTGGAGTTTCCATGTTCTCCCCGTGTCTGTGTGGGTTTCCTCCGGGTTCTCAGGTTTCCTCCCACTGTCCAAAAACATGGATCAAGTCAATAAGGTGGAAGATAATGGATGGATGGATGGGTCAGTGGGGTGCTTAAATCTGCCCTGTCAGCAGAACCTCTGGCCAGTGTGTTAATACCCCCTCCCATCATGCTCCGTTCCTCTCCGCCCCCGCCGCGCACGTCGAACACGTATTCGAACCTTTTCACTTAATGACCATCAACAATCACGCCGTCCAATTAAAACCCAGAGAAACCCGCGTGCTTATTTGCGTCTTATATCTTCCAGACAGGAAATCAAAAGTAACGTGATTTGAGGTGGTCCCTCACCCTTCGCCCGCTCACTCTCGCCCCCCAGCCCGGGGTCCTGGTCCGAGCAGGTCCATGGCGCCCCGGCGGTTCAGCCCTCGGCACGGCTCTGTTTGAAATATCAATGCAGATGACTCACTCCGACTTGAGTGTAAATCACCATTGCAAATGCCAAGCCCATTATAGCCTAACCCTTCAGGGAGTTGCTACATCCATCTCTGCCTCCAAACGAGGGAGATTTCTTAAAGAGGCGGCGTGTCATCGGCAGCAGGCTTCCGAATGCTGCGCTCGGTGTGATTGTAGAAACCAAGAACACACAGGGGGCGGCACGCTGGCTTAGTGGTTGGCTAGGGATTCCCAGTTCGAATCCCCATCTGGGTGGAGTTTCCATGTTCTCACCGTGTCCGCGTGGGTTTCCACAGTCCAAAAACATGGAACAAGACATGTTCTCCCAGCGATAGATTGGCGTCCTGTCCAGGGTGTCTGCCCAGTGCCCGAGACGTTCTCCCCTGGATGGGCACGAGGAACGTCCCTGTGACCCTGGTAGAGGATAAAGCGGAAGATGATGATGGGTGGATGGATGGATGGAAGATTCTCAGTGGGTGGTATGGTGGCTTAGTGGTTGGCATGTTCTCCTCTCAGCGCTAGGGATTCCCGGTTGGAATCCCCATCTGGGCAGAGTTTCCATGTTCTCCCCGTGTCTGCGTGGGTTTCCTCCGGGTTCTCCGGTTTTCTCCCACAGTCCAAAAACATGGATCAAGTCAATTGAGTTCTCCAAATAGCCCCATATAGAGTGTGTCTGTGTGAGTGAGTGTGTGCCCAGCTATAGATTGGCGTCCTGTCCTGGGTGTCTGCCCAGCGCCCGAAACGTTCTCCCCTGGATGGGCATGGGGAAGCCCCCTGTGACCCTAGTAAAGGATAAAACAGAAGATGATGGTGGGTGGATGGATGGAAGATTCTCACTGGGTGGCACGGTTGCTTAGTGGTTGGCATGTTCTCCACTCAGCGCTAGGGTTTCCCGGTTCGAATCCCCATCTGGGTGGAGTTTCCATATACAGTCCAAAAACATGGATCAATTGAGTTCTCCAAATCGCCCCATATAGAGTGTTTGTGTGAGTGAGTGTGTGTCCAGCGATAGATTGCCCCCCCCTGTCCTGGGTGTATCTGCCCAGCGCCCGAAACGTTCTCCCCTGGATGGGCATGGAGAACCCCCCCCCCCACGACCCTAATAGAGGATAAAGCTGAAGATAATGGATGGATGGAAGAACACACAGGTTCGAGAGCGTAAACACCAGCGAAAGTGCTCGTCAGGGCTGCGTGACGCTCTTCAGAAGCTCCGTCGAGGTAAAAGAAAGAGAAAGAGGATCCGAAAGCGGCATCCAGCGGCGGGTCCCACGAGACCCGGCTGCTATTTTGAGTGGGTTCGATCCTTCCTTCCGTCATTGTGGAGAAAGACACAGGTTGTTGCGTTTGATGCTGTGATGTTGCTGCTTGCGTCAAGCCGGGTTTAAACGAGGAAAGAGCCGTCTGGCAACTCTCAAGGTTACATTGAAGATTCACACGTGCGCTAACGAAGCTCTCATCGTTAAGTGCTGAACTTTCAGACTCGCTGGTTTGTAGGGAAGGCACTGCGATGGGCTTTGATGCTGCCTGTTACACTTTTATGGGGAGGATTTATTGCCGTACGTGTCATGGGGGGGGGGGGGTCGTCAGGTTGTTTGGTGGGAGCCGGGGTGCCGGGTCATGCTGAGCAGATCGGGTAGGCTTTGCATGGATGTCGCAGGTGTAAACAGATATATTCAAGCGTTCTTATGACTGGAAGTGTTCTAAGGCTGGAACTGTCGGGGTCTAAAGGTTCCAGAACCATTCAGAACCAGAACCAGTTCTCAGATCTTAATCTTTTGCTTAATCTTCCACTGGGATTTGGGGTGGATTGATCAAGAATTTCAAGTATTTATGATGCCCTATAACACGTGTCATAAGCCTTTGGATAATGTACATAAGTGATCATAACCATAACCATGAGCCAATTAAGCTTTCTAACACAATTTTTAAACTGCTTATTAACATATTGTAGAGACCAGTGTCATAAAGCTTAACAATACATTCACAGGAGATTATGACACACGTTATTATGCATTATGAATGGTTTATAAATATGGGATTCATAGTAACTGAATTGAGAGGGAGAGCGTCGCCACATGTCGGGGTCTAAAAGTACCATTACAGAACCAGAACCAGAACTAGTTCTCAGCTCTTAATCTTCTGCTTAATCTTCCACTGGGATTTGGGGTGGATTGATCAAGAATTTCAAGTATTTATGATGCCCTATAACACGTCTCATAAGCCTTTGGATAATGTACATAAGTGATCATAACCATAACCATGAGCCAATTAAGCTTTCTAACACAATTTTAACTGCTTATTAACATATTCTAGAGACCAGTGTCATAAAGCTTTACAATACAATTACAGGAGCTTATAACACACGTTATTATGCATTATGAATGGTTTACAAATATGGGATTCATAGTAACTAAATTGAGAGGGAGAGTCACTAATCATCTACTGGGATTTGGGGTGGATTGATCAAGTGTATCAAGTATTTATGATGCCCTACGTGTCATAAGCCTTTGGATAATGTACATAAGTGATCGTAACCATAAGCCATGAAGTTTTATAACACAATGTGACATTGTTTATTTTATTATTAACATATTGTAGAGACCAGTATCATAAAGCTTTACAATACAATTACAGGAGCTTATGACACACGTTATTATGCATTATGAATGGTTTATAAATATGGGATTCATAGTTACTGAATTGAGAGGAAGAGCGTCGCCACATGTCGGGGTCTAAAAGTACCATTACAGAACCTGGACCAGTTAGCAGTTCTCAGCTCTTAATCTTCTGCTTAATCATCCACTGCGATTTGGGGTGGATTGATCAAGTATTTTAAGTATTTATAATGCTCTATAACACGTGTCATAAGCCTTTGGATAATGTACATAAGTGATCATAATCAAAACCATAAGCTTTCTAACACAATTTTTTTAACTGCTTATTAACATATTGTAGAGACCAGTGTCATAAAGCTTTACAATACAATTACAGGAGATTATGACACACGTTATTATGCATTATGAATGGTTTACAAATATGGGATTCATAGTAACTGAATTGAGAGGGAGAGCGACTAATCATCCACTAGGACACCGGGAGGACCTTCGTTCCCCCAACTCGAACCCAGACCCTCTCACATTTATATGTAATGATATGTATCTAGAGCGGCACGGTGGCTCAGTGGTTAGCACGTTCTCCTCTCAGCACTAGGGATTCCCGGTTCGATTCCCAATCTGGGTGGAGTTTCCATGTTCTCCCCATGTCTGCGTGGGTTTCCTCCGGGTTCTCCGGTTTCCTCCCACAGTCCAAAAACATGGAGATCAAGTCAATTGATTTCTCCAAATTGCCCCATATAGAGTGTGTTTGTGTCGGTGTGAGTGAGTGAGTGTGTGCCCAGTGATAGATTGCCCCCCCTGTCCTGGGTGTATCTGCCCAGCGCCCAAAACGTTCTCCCCTGGATGGGCATGGAGAACCCCCCCCCCCCCGCTACCCTAATATATGATAAAGTGGAAGATAATGGATGGATGGATATGTATCTAAATATGTTTGTGATGGAGCACCAGAACGGCCTCTGGTTCCATACTGTGTCGGATCGGTACCTCACCCCTGAGATGAAGCCACAGCGTCGGCACATTAGTCTCCTGTAACTACATTTACAGTCTCTTTCTCGCCATCCATCCCGAGCGCCAAATTGCATTGTTCTCTTATTTATCCAATGTTCCTCTCGTGTTCTGCTGCAGTATTGAATGGAGTGTCAGGTGTGCTGATTTCCCTGGATGTGAGTCATCACACCGGCCCACTCTCCCTCCCCATCTGCTGCTTGAGACACGAGAGGGAGACTCAGCCTCTCTGCCATTGATCACCCCATCAATCGCTCACACACATACATGTGCACACACTCCTCCACCGACGTCACCATCGATCCTCCGTTCGGAACGTCCACCGTCAAGGACACATCGAATTAAAGGTGTGAACCACGTCGACCGAATTAGAAATACAATCAAACATTCATAGAGAACTATTTAGAACCGACAAGAAACAAAGTCATGGTCACACCTTCTGTAAATCTGTTATTAAGACATTCAGAAAGTTTGAATCCCAATTTAAACTTAGTAGCACACTTGTATATACATGTATATACAATATATATACACACACACATGTGTGTGTGTGTATTTGTGTTTATATATGTGTATTTATGTGGGTGTATGTATGTATATGTGTGTATGTGTATATGTGCATTTATTTATGTGTGTGTGTGTGTGTGTGTGTGTTTATATATGTGTATTTATGTGGGTGTATGTATTTATATATGTGTGTCTACCTGTGTGTGTGTTTGTATATGTGCATTTATTTATGTGTGTATTTGTGTGTGTGTATGTTTATATGTGTATTTGTATATGTGTGTGTGTGTGTGTGTATTTGTGTGTTTTTATATATGTGTATTTATGTGGGTGTATGTATGTATGTATATATGTGTATATGTGTGTGTGTATTTGTGTGTGTGAGTGTGTTTATATATGTGTATTAATGTAGGTGTATGTATGTGTGTATATATATATGTGTAATTTTGTGTGTGTGTGTGTGTGTGTGTGTGTGTGTGTGTGTGTAGCCAAATCCCCCTATATTAATTCTATTGTAATATATTTTAATCTTGTGTGTTTTTGTTCAGTTGTGATTGTTTCACTGGCAGCTCTATAAAAACACAAAGAGTTATTTTTATGGTCAGGAATTAATGTTTGAAGTTCGAAGCCTAAAAGCAGCCGCAGTTCCGATTCATCTCACTACAGTTGCACTGCCGTTTACAGTCTGTGATAAAGTCACAGCATGATTACTATCCCAGCTACACTGGATTAAGAATGTTGCTCAGTGGCCCAAGTGGCAGCTTGGCATCGACCATCAGCCGTTAAATCTACAACCTCGTTTCCGCGGCGACGCCGCTGCCCTGACGTCTGGAAATGTGGATGCCGTTGGAATTCCATCCTGGTTCAGTCGTCATGTTTTGAAGTCTTCGCTTCAATCCAACCACACAAATAAGTTTATTTACAAGACGCTAATAAAGCGGCTTTTAAGGCGAGGTGAGTTAAATTTAGAGCTTTAGTTGAGATATGACATCACTGGTCATCAGACGTGTTTTAATGCTGAATGAAACCCGGGCTGCGTCTGCGGAGAACCTTACGCCTGGCTGTGACTCGAGCTCATGGTGAAACTGATCTAAACCACATGAGCAAATTCACATAAAAACGTTCTCACGAAGACCGAAATACACTTTTTATGTGTCGACTCCAGAGCTGCAGCCTGAACACGGTTACTGTCGGAGTTCAGAAGGGCAGCTCAGAGCCTGCAGGCAACTCAGCCCAATGGTTTTATGGGAAAAATATATCCAGACCTTCTCATGTCAACGTACAGTCAACATAGTCGATGTATAATCAACATACAGTAACATAACAGACAACAGTCAATATATAGTCAACGTACAGTCAACATAGTCAATGAACAGTCAACGTACAGTCAACATAGTCAATGTATAGTCAACATACAGTAACATATAGTAAGAGTCAACTTAGTCAACGTACAGTCAACACAGTAACATATAGTACAGTCAATGTACTGTCAACATACAGTAACATAACATTCAACAACATATAGTAACAGTCAACATAGTCAACATACAGTGACATATAGTAACAGTCAACTTAGTCAACATAGTAACAGTCATTGTACTGTCAACATATAGACAACATACAGTAACGTAACATTCAACATACAGTAACATATAGTAACAGTCAACTTAGTTAACGTACTGTCAACATACAGTAACATAGTCAACATATAGTAACATAGTAACAGTCAATGTAATGGTCAACATAGTAAACGTATAGTTAACATACAGTAACATATTCAACATACAGTTAATATACAGTCAAATATATTCGACATAGTCAATGTACAGTCAGCATGCGGTAACATATAGTAAGAGTGAACTTAGTCAACGTACAGTCAACACAGTAACATACAGTACAGTCAACGTACTGTCAACATAACATTTAACAACATATAGTAACAGTCAACATAGTCAACATACAGTGACATATAGTAACAGTCAACTTAGTCAACGTACAGTCAACACAGTAACATATAGTACAGTCAACGTACTTTCAACATAGTTAACATACAGTAACGTAACATTTAACATACAGTAACATAGTAACAGTCATTTTACTGTCAACACATAGTCAACATACAGTAACATATAGTAACAGCCAACTTAGTTAACGTACTGTCAACATACAGTAACATAGTCAACGTATTATCAACATATACAGTATAGTATATATAGTAACATATGATCAACGTACAGTCAACATAGGTAGCATCATTCCGTCTTTCTTAATATATTTTGAACACTGTTTTTACTGCAGTTCTGCTTTAAGTTTTGAGGATCATCTACTGCAGTATCAGTCAAAAGTTTGGCCACGCCCCCTTCTTGCTCCATCATCTATATCCTTCACTTTATCATACAGATGGACTTTGTAGTTTTACAATTACAGACTGTAGTCCATCCGTGTTCTTTGTTTATGTTAGTCCCCTGTTGGTTCTTTGGTTTATCTCATTACCCTCCCCCCCATTTTCAATATTTGAAAATTATACTATTAATTGTGGTTGTAATATAGAACGCCCTCCTCACAGTTACGTGTGGATATGTTGAGTGTCTGGATCTGGACTCTTCATGCTGAAGTCCAACAATGCTGAATCCAAACCCGGAGAACGTGTGCGTCACACCTTCTGTCTTTCATGGTGCAAATTTTTCTTTTCAGAGCCTTCATGTGTATCGACACACAAATAAATCTGTAACCCTTAAGTGAGTCATCAGAAAGTTCTGCTATTCAGACCCAGACAACACAGAATTCCAGCGAAAAGCCTGCTTTCTGCAACTCAAGGCTGGGCTTCGGCTTCATTCATTCACTCTTTTATTGACGTCTCACAGTTTGCCTGAAATTATTTGTCGGCTGTGCGTCATCACCTTCTGAAATACAGCCCATCACATTGAGTGAAGCACTTATTTATAACCCATCTATTCTGCCGCTCTCCGTACCTGATTGGCAGGGGATTCCACCTACGGGATGCTCTGTATTTTATCTCTAAAGACCCCTTCAGCTTTTCACTGATTGCTTAAAAGCAAAACATGGCCTTTAAAATAGAAATGAGAGAAAAGATGAGTCCTTCACTGGCTTTGGGCTTAATGTGTTGTAGGGGTCATGGCTTATTCAGGGTATGGTCATGTGACACCAAAGGGTATGTTTTTTTTTGTTATAGGGGTCATGTGCTATTTGAAATATGGTTTGTGTTATGGGGTCATATGACACCCAAGGTATGGTACAGGTTTAAGGGACATTTGTTCTAGTTGAGGTTTGGTTTCGATTGTTGGGGTAACGTTCTGGTTGAGGTAAGGTTTGGGTTGTAGGGGTAACATTTAAGTTGAGGTATGGTTTTAGTTGTTGGGTTCACATTCTAGTTGTGGTATGGTTTAGGTTGTTGAGGTAATATTCATATTGATGTATGATTTGGGTTGTTGGGGTCATGTGACGCACAAGGTATGGTTTGTGTTGTAGGGGTCATGTTACACCCGAGGTTGTTGTGGTCATGTTCTGTTTGAAGAATGGTTTGGGTTGTTGGGGTAACATTCAAGTTGAGGTATGGTTTGGGTTGTAGGGGCCAGGTTCTAGTTGTGGTATGGTTTTAGTTGTTGGGGTCACTTTCTAGTTAAGGTAAGGTTCGGGTTGTTGGTCATGTGACACACAAGGTATGGTTTGTGTTGTAGGGGTCATGTTACAATCGAGGTTGTTGTAGTCATGTTCTGTTTGAAGAATGGTTTGGGTTGTTGGAGGTAATGTTCTAGTTGAGGTATGGTTTTGGTGGTTGGGTCATGTTCTAGTTGAGGTGTGGGTTGGGTTGTAGGGGTCACGTTCCCCCACGTTCCTAGATCCTACATCTCCACTGTTGTACTGCAGCCTTATAAACTTTAAGATCTCGAGAACCAATCCATCAGAACACGTTAACCGAATCCAGCCGGGTCTCGCTGTGTAAATCTCCTAAATCGGTTCACCACCAAGAGAAGGATTCCTGACGAGGGTGGTTTGAGACGTGAGCGCTTCACGGTTACTATGGATACGTGGCAGCGAGGGTGGTCCGATCCAATGTCGGCAAACGTGCAAAATGACCCAGACTTCTATTGCGAGATATATTATTCAGACGACGGGGGAAAAGTTAAGTTCTCCGAATTGTTGGAAGAACATCCATCAGAAGCCTGCGAGTGCTGCCTCCTCCACCTTTGACTCGCCGAGAACTTTTCTCAGACCTTTATTCGACAGCTGCAAATCAAAAGGCGAGTGACTCACTCACTTGCACACTCACACACTCGCACTCTCAAGCTCTCGCACACACCGAGTGGAACTTGCTGTACGTAAGCAGGCGCGCTCAGCCGGGGATCTTTTCCCGCGAGGGTATGGTGCAGTCACCGAAATAAATCCTCGCTCGCTTTGACTGAGATTAAATTAAAACTCACGCCTCATGGCGCCCTCCCCAGTCACCCTGTAGTTCGTACCCGGCAACGTATGAAAACACATCCATTAGAAGCTACTAATTACCGCGTCTTTGGAGTGGAACTGGCGGCCTGAAGGCCTTTGCTAGTCACCGAAGTTAATCACCGGATGATGGCGAGAGAGAGTGAGATCGGGGCTTTTCCTGGACTTAATTGTTTTCTGTGAACAGTGGAACTGCTGAAGTACAGGATAAGATCCGGCTTAGAACCATAGCCACAGTCTGTGGAACGTGGTAACGAACCGACGACCTCAGATTTAACCGTAGGAGACACGGTGCGTAACGTATATCCAAGCACTACAGCAAACAAGGTAAAAAGTGGGCGTGGCTGGGTAATAGGGTGTCGCCCAATCAAGCAGCGATTTCAAGACCGGTCTCGGACTCGGAAATTGGCGGCGTAACGAGAGTGCAACGTGAATGGGAATTTTGGCGGGAATATTTCGGGACCGATTCCTTAGCCGTACCCAACCGTGTTGATGGCTCGAAACGTGCGGAAGAATATTAAATCGTTGGAATATTAAAAATGGGACATGATAGTGTGATTGCCATATATGGTAATGATCAAACATGGTGGTGATTTTGCGCCCATAACGGGCATTTTACTGACATAATTTAAATAGCAACGCTGCGTGTGAATATATATCCCCGATGGGCGTGACCATCTCGGAAAGTCCATTTCTGGCGTGTTGCTTGAGAGCCGACGACCTCAGATTTAACCATAGGAGACACGGTGCGTACGTATATCCAAGCACTACAGCAAACGAGGTAAAAAGTGGCCGTGGCCGGGTGATAGGGTGTCGTCAATCAAGCGAATTTCGTCTTTGTAGCTTGAAAATTGGCGTAACGAGAGTGTAAACATCAGTGGGAATTTTGGGAATTCGAAAATTTCAGTGGGATTGCCATATATGGTAATGATTAAACATGGTGGTGAATTTGCGCCAATAACGGACATGTTAATGACCTCATTTAAATAGCAACGCTGCGTGTGAATACAGCTCCCCGATGGGCGTGGCCATCTCGTGATGAGGTGTTCAGACTTGCGTATCTTTGCGACGGAAAACCTCCAGGCGCACCGCTGACTAAAAACAACCTCTCCAGACGTCAACGGTCACGTTGGGCGCCATCTCGGTGGTGGATCATAGACGCAGGCCAACGCCACTAAAGGCTATTACAGATCCATAGTCTACACTATACGATGGGTTCTCCATTCACAGCCAAATCACATTGAGTCCAGGTAGCTGCACCGTGAAAATAGCAATCCACCAAAGTCAGAGCACCACCTGGCTTTTAAAGGGAACGCAAGTGACCATGATTGGTTTATTTTGACGACATGTTGAGAATTAAGAGCGTTAGCACTTTAGAACCTTTACACACCTTGTCTTAGGCCGTGGTAGCTCAGTGGTTTGGGTGTTGGGCTATCAATCTGGAGGTTGGGGGTTCAAATCCCAGGTCCACTGAAGTTACCAATATGGGTCCTTGCGCAAGACCCTTAACCCTCATTGGTCAGGGGTGCTGTGGCCGACCATGTGTTCCCTGTCGGTCTTGCAGACAGTTCTGTCTCATTTTATGATGAACGATGATGTTCTCACAGACACCTGTCCACCTGTCACCGAGTGCAGGTCTTTTCTATAGTGTTTCTAAAGTCTCTAAAGCAGAACCTGGCTTTGATGACATCATCAGACAAGCCCCAGGGCTGTGGACCGGGCCCGGCAAGGCCCCCAGGGGACATCAAGGTGTATCTGTTAGAATCCGCAGAGACGTTTTTCATGTACAGGAGAGCGTTCTGACTCACACGAGGACTTTGGAAAGAAAACGAGGAGAACGAGGAGTCTGCGGTGACGGACTGTGACTGAGAGACCGTGAGAACGTGGGTGACGGCACCGATGCGTCCGTAACCTTTCAGAGTCGAGCTTTTCACACTGCTGTCCGCCGTCATGGGATGCTTCAGTCGTGATCGGCCCTGTGATCACATGACCGCCGGTCCACCAACACTGAGCTTTTATTATTTATGAAAGTTTAATAAGTGAGCGGTTGATTTAATATGAGACCAAAAATAATGAACAGCAATAAAATGTGAAGGAAGGACAGAGCGCTGAAATCTGACATTCACATGATATTCCTTTATCTGCTTTAATTAAGAAATACCTCTGTGTGTGTGTGTGTGTGTGTGTTTAGATGTGTGTGTTTAGATTAATGTGTGTATGTGTTTGTTTAGATTAATGTGTGTGTGTTTGTGTTTAAATGAATGTGTGTGTGTATAGATGTGTGTGTGTTTATGTGTTTTAGATTAATGTATGTGTGTATATATATATATATATATATATATATATATATATATATGTGTTTAGATTAATGTGTGTGTATGTGTTCAGATTAATGTGTGTGTGTCTTTAGATTAATGTGTGTGTGTGTCTTTAGATTAATGTATGTCTGTGTGTGTGTGTGTTTAGATCAATGTATGTGTGTGTTTAGATTAGTGTGTGTGTTTAGATTAATGTGTGTGTATGTATGTATATATATATATATATATATATAAGTATGTGTGTGTTTAGATTAGTGTGTGTGTGTATTTATGTGTTTAGATTATGTATGTGTGTGTGTGTGTGTTTGGATAAACATGCATGTTGTATGTGTGTTGTATGTGAATATCTGTGAACATGCTCCACAATCTTGTAGAAAGCCTTTCAGACAGAGTACCAACTTCACTTTCTGTTTAGAACCGGAGTGCAGAACGTCATGTGAGCGCAATGAGAACCTCAGAGCGGCTTCACCGCTTCATACATATGATTCCTGCCATCTCCTTTCAACAGGTCGTCTTGGATATGACGTTTGGAGGTGGAGGTCACAGCAAAGCCATCATCAGATCCGTCCCACAAGTCACCCTGCTGGCTGCAGACCGGGATCCCGTGGCCTGCGGCCTATCCCGGCAGCTTGAGCAGGAATACCCGTAAGTTATTCTCATTTTTGTTTAAAACCACCTCATTACTGATTACGAGTTCCATGACGGGAAACAACGTAGACTGGAGATCCATTGGAGAACCTGCCCCTGAAACCTGCAGGGTTCTTTAATTATGCCGCATGGTTCCTACCGGGTTCCCGGGTTTCACATGTAATGTTCTCATGTCCTGCTCACTCCACGTCTAACTTCCCCTTGAAGAGGTGAGAGGTGAGGGCTGGAGTCATGTATCCCTGCTGAAGAACCTTCTGGAGAACATGTCCTTCATGCCCCAATGTATGAAGGCTGCACTGTGATCATCAGCGGAACCTCCAGCAAGTGCATCATCCATCCATCCTAACAGGGTCGCGGGGGTTCCCCATGCCCATCCAGGGGAGAACGTCTTGGGCTCTGGGCAGATAGACCCAGGACAGGACGCCAATCTATCGCTGGTCACACACTCACTTAGACACATACACATTCTATATGGGGCAATTTGTAGCATTCAATGAACCTTAATCCATGTTTTTGGACTGTGGGAGGAACCCGGAGAACCCAAAGGAAGCCCTCAGGACACGGGGAGGACATGGAAACTCCACCCAGATTGGGATTCGTACCGGGAATCCCTAGCGCTGAGAGGAGAACACGCCGACCACTAAGCCACCAAGTGTATTAATTACCTTTAACACCCTCCATCGCCTTCGGGTCCCGTCATGTGTTCATGTAAGCTCCTGCCTCCCGTGTTTTTGGAACGTTCTCATATCTGCAAGGTATGCTGATCTGAGCTCGGCTTGCTCTGCCTGATTGAAAAGTATCTCTACCATGCTGTCACGGCCCTCCTTTTCGCCCCCCCCAAAAAAAAATGCGAAAGGACCATAAATCTTCCCGTGGTCTTATCACCCGCCCCGCGTGCTCCTTCGCCTCCGAGGGTGATGAGGATGAAGGGGATGAGGCTGCAGAGATTCCGAAGCCCAACTCCCGCCCACGCTCAGCAGAGAAGCCCCGATGCCTCATTTGTCAAAGTGGGCCCGAGGCTTCAGTGACAGGGAGAGACGCTGCCACCCACGCAGGTTCTCCCTGCTTTCAGCTCCGGGGAGAGGAGGAGAAGGAGGAGGAAGATGGGAGAGAGCAAGAGAGAGAAAGTGTGCGAATGCGGAACCGTGTTTAATAAAGGGGAGACCAGAGAGAAAAGGCGTGGGATACGAGGGTGGATGGAAATGAGATGTTCCCGATTCGGCGGCGGGGGCGAGCGCCTGCCTCTACGTCGGTTCTGGGGGAAACCTGTCTCGGGGACTGCGGCAGCGTTGGAAGCTAGAACCGGTGGAACACAAAGAGGGGGCCAATTCCGACAAGGTGTTCTCGCACTTGTTCTGTACACCGGGACGGTCGGGGGCCTCGGACTCCCACTCAGACGGGGGGAGCGGAACTGACGTAGAACCACGCCACGCCGGTGCCTACGAGAGGCAGCAACCCACACAGTGTTCTACCTCAGCTCCCTGCCTCGCTCAGCCTCTCCCGGCCTTATTTAATGATCCTCCGCTCGACGTTCCTGCCTCGTGTCTTCGTAGTGCCTTATTTGCCGATCTTTCGGCCACCCCGCCCCCCACACACCCTCCTGGTTCCTCCATGTTCTGCCATCATGATTGAATTGACTTGGAGACCTGAGATGGTAGCTCGGTGGTTGGGGTGGGGGCGGGGGCGGGGCGGACCTGAAGGCGATGGAGGGTAACCTGGGATTTGAACCCTTACGTTTTAGATTGACAGCCCAACACCCCAACCACCGAACTACCACCACGTCCTGTGTTCTGACATCATTGAATTGACTTGGAGACCTGGGGTGGTAGTTCGGTGGTTGGGGTGGGGGCGGGGGTGGACCCTAAGGAGATAGAGGGTTAATCTGGGATTTGAACCCTCAAGTTTTAGACTGACAGC
>JAFMOD010000800.1:1675-25751 GCA_019802435.1 Corydoras maculifer | reverse complement strand
TCTCTCTCTCTCTCTCTCTTCAGTTTTTCACGGCTGGGACTCGTGTTCTGGGGCAGAATGCCTCTTCTGCCCCGCAGGCCGTGTTCTTTCCTGCCCGGGAAACTGTGATGCTTCCTCCTGGTTCCTTTAAGAACAAGGTGGCCTTCATCACCGGAGGTGGAACCGGTCTGGGTAAAGCCATGACCTCGGTTCTGTCTGCTCTGGGGGCGGAGTGTGTGATAGCCAGCAGGTTAGAGCGTTTCCACATCCACCCTCCTTATCTTCTCAGAGAACCTCAGAGAACCTCAAGCCCTCCTCGTGTGTTTGTTTTTTCAGAACGCTGGATGTTCTGCAGCAAACTGCTGAGGAAATAACACGTCAGAGTGGCAACAAGGTGACGGGCACTCAGGCCACGCCCCCGCACTGCACTGTGTTTGTGTGAGTTCTGATTCAGGTCACTGATTCGGGGGGTTGTATGTTGCAGGTTCACGCTGTGCGGTGTGATGTCAGAGATCCAGAATCCATCAGGGCAGCGGTGGATCAGGTGGTGGAGCATGTAGGGCTGCCCGACGTACGTATGTGAACAGAGCGTTGATCAGTGAGGAGGTGCCATGCTGTGACTCCTCCCCCTCTCTCTCTCCTCTCTCAGGTCATCATCAACAACGCTGCAGGAAACTTTATTTCTCCCTCTGAGAAGCTCTCAGCTAACGCCTGGAGAACCATAACAGACATAGTACTGAACGGAACGGCCTACGTGACCCTGGACATCGGGAAACGTCTAATTAAAGCTCAGAAAGGTTAGTTCATTTGTTTAATCAGGTCATTAAGTCATAACGACTTAACAACCCACACCACCACCACCAACCCCGCACCACCACCACCAAGTCCCCTTGCTCATGGTTCTGCTGTAATGTTTTCAGGAGCTGCTTTTTTGGCCATCACCACCATCTACGCTGAGAGCGGTTCTGGATTCGTGGTCCCGAGTGCGTCTGCTAAGGCGGGGGTGGACACGCTCTGCAAGTGGGTACTCAAGAACTAAACTTCTAACTCCCTAAATGGTACTGCTCCTGAACCTGTGGATATGAGAGGTTCTGGAACCTTTAGAACCTTCAATATTTGAATGCTTTTCACATGAGTAGAGATGTAACATTGAACCTGGTTGGTTGATGACTTCAGAGGAACTGGCAGCAGGCTGAAGGTTCTCTTCGTCTGTGTTGGTGCTGCAGGTCTCTGGCGGCTGAATGGGGACGATACGGGATGAGGTTCAACGTTATTCAGCCTGGACCAATCAAAACAAAGGTACCCCCCACCTTTTACTCAAATGATCACGATGCAGCCGGGTACTTCACTGAGAACCTGAACCAGCTGTGTTCCTCGCTGCAGAACCAGTGAAATTTATTACAGAATGAACGGGATAGGCTCCAGGAATCAATCATCACCAGTGATTTATTATTAGAATCATTAATCCTGATCTTTGGGTTAAAGACTTTATTGTGATTCCTTTATCCTGTTGATCCACATGGGGGCGCTGCTGATTCACAGCAATCATGCACAATACCCTTGTTTATAAAATGAGAATGTTAGTCATAAACAGAACACAAAGTATGACGTACTGAAGCCTGACCGTCCAGGAACCGCTCGGAACCGTCCTGGACCCACCCGAAACTGCCCTGGAACCGCCTGGAGGCGTCCGTTGGCAAAGGATTCACAGCTGATGAGTGACTCATGAAGCGAATCAGCTGACTGACTCCTGACCGACCCGTCCCGCAGGGCGCCTTCAGCCGTCTGGACCCCGCCGGTGCGTTCGAGGCGTCCATGATGGAGCGGATCCCGGTGGGGCGGCTGGGAACGCCGGGGGAGATTGCCAACCTGGCCGCGTATCTGTGCAGCGACTACGCCACCTGGGTGTCGGGTGCGGTGAGTGTCTCTGACCTCCTGTCTTTACTCCCACAATGCCCCGCGTTCCGCTCGGTTCTCCTGGTTTGATTGTCTTCTCTGACAGGTCATCAGAATGGACGGGGGCGAGTACGTCTTCATGGCTGGAGAGTTTAACTCCTGCAGTAAGGTGAGCTCTGATGGGGGGGTCCCTCAGAAGGAACTCATCAGGTTCCTAAGGTTCTCTGTTTTTTGACCAGGTCACAGCAGAGCAGTGGGATCTGATGGAGGTTCTGATCAGAGGAACAAAGGGGTCATGACGAGACCACGCCCAGATCAGCGGAACGTCAGCGGATGACTGAGGACTGATCTGAGATCTGCTCTGAACCGTTTCAGTAAAGATCTTCAGCTCTGACGCCACGCCTCGTTCTCTCACTCTGACGTTCTGAGGCCTGTCCCGGCTTCTTCTGCGGAGTAAAGGGGCGTGTCCCCGTGTGTAGTGCTGCAGGATGCTATTGATTAGTTTATATACAGTAACCGATTTGATTTGAAGCTGCATGATGAAAAGCACACAGGTCTCCTGTTAATGATGAATCCTATCCCATCAGTCATTAGCAAGAATGATGACATCATTTTTAATAAATTCACAAACTTATCTGAACAGAACTCTTGATCTATATACACACACACACACCTTAAAATGAATGAATGAGGTTCCTTCAGTTGCCACAGGAGGGTGTGGTTGGACAGCAGGGA
The DNA here is from genome assembly GCA_019802435.1 of Corydoras maculifer. Taxonomy (NCBI): domain Eukaryota; kingdom Metazoa; phylum Chordata; class Actinopteri; order Siluriformes; family Callichthyidae; genus Corydoras; species Corydoras maculifer. Next base: position 23,141 of record JAFMOD010000800.1, on the reverse strand, counting down.
TGCTGCTGCCCTCTAGTGGAGGAAACCTTTCAGCACAGTGAACGTTCTTACACATCTTCAGCACAGTGGACCAGCGGCAGCTCTGTTCTGAGACGGATGACGGCCTTCTGATCTTACTGAGCTCTAGAACCGGTCCAACAGATGAACAAATGCTCGGAGTCCAGCAGCTGCCCCAAAAAAACAAATTGAAAGGAAAGCTTCCTGTTCTGAACCTGAGGACCATCTCAGTGGTGGAGGGGGTGGTCTAATGCTGCTTCATTGTTCGACTTCACATATAAAGTTAATAATAGGAGGCTGATAGTTACTGTTTGGTTTTTCTAGCTCATTCTCCTCCATAGATCCATATACTTCTTATCCTCCATATATCTTCTCCTGTCCTGAGAGAGAGCAGAAGCTCAGGGTCACATTCAGAAAGGCTGCTGTCTGATGTATGAGATCAGAAGCGCTGAGAAGCTCCAGCTATCAACACTAAACTGAACCCAAAGGGTTATCTTGGTCCACACGGACCTCTAAAAATCTCCATGCAGCTCCATGGGATGAACTAACAGAAACTCAGACGAGCCAGAGAAATCCAACAACGTTTGATTGATTTAATTAGAGAACATCTTCATTCTAATGAAGAACTTTCCAAAGTCATCTAAACATCTACAGAGCTGAACACTGGCTATGCTGGCAGGAGAAGATCTATTTGGTGTTCAATGAGAGGCTCATTTAAATGACAATAAAATGAACCAATCACATCTTCCCACTAAATGGGACACACACCAATCACAAGCTGAAGGAACTACTCCTGATTCAAAATGGAACCCAAGTTTATCAGAACTGAGATGGAGGGACATGTTTGAGTTTCTGATACAAGATGTTTCACAGAACAAACTTTAATGAATCGTTTAAGATAATAAATGAAGGATCTTAAAGTAGTGCATGTGCATGATCAAACGTCAGCTTGGACCTTCATGTTGGACAGGAGGATGAACCTCGTTTTAAAGTCATCTCAAATAAGTAAGCTATTTTATGATATGTCTGCTGCTGCTGCTGATGCTGATTGTGATGCTGCTTCTACTGATGGTGTTGATGATACTGATGATGGTATTGATTATAATATTGATGATAATGATGATGGTATTGATGATGAGGAGGAGGATGAAAATGCTGCGGCTCTGTTAAATGAATATCATTCAGTCTTCTTATTTTGGTTGCTGCTGGTTTGTGGTGGTTGCATGCTGATGATCTCGGGTTGTAGCTCTGTGGGTGGTGTGGCGGTGGTTGATGGCTGAGAGTCTGTCTGTGTCTGCATGGTGTAAACTGTGGGGTGGAACCATGCAGCTGCAGAACCGGGTTCTGATTTCTCCTCCATCGTTAGATTGATTCATCAGTGAAGATCCTCATGTGGGTGCATTAGGTTCTCCAGTGTGCATGAACTTTTGCAGTTTTGTTGAGTAAATGTAATCATTCACAACTACCCTTTGATTAACTCCTTTATTATCAGTGAGATGAATTGGAATCAAGATCAGTACCATGTTTCATTCTGTAATCAGTAAACACTCTGAGCATTTGAAATCATTCTAAAGAATTGTTTAAAGTTCTGATATATGAAGAGGTTAGATGATGATAATGATGATGATGATGATGAATAGCTGGGTGGTCAGGTGTTCAGGGGTTGTTCATGGGAGGCTCTTTATTGGTCTTCATGTTGCTGACTCGGCTCATGTTGTGCTCATTGTTGGTTATTGTGTAATCATCCTAAACTTCAGCGTTTCAGATCCTTCATTCTTCTGAAACCTCACTGAGGTCAGTGAAACTCAGAGATCTAGGAGCTGTTGATTGTCTCCACCTGATGAGAGCGAGCAATGAAATTGTTGAGCAACTTTTGGAGCATCTCAGCCCTCATCTTACTGATATGCAGCACCTCCTCATGGTTGACCTTCTCCTCATGGCTGTAGTCTAATGACACCTTGTTCGTTATAAGAGAGAGACCCAGGACTCGCAGACCACAATGCTTAGCCACCGTCACCTCGGGAACCGTGCTCATACCTACAACCAACAGGGGGAATTTTATCACATTACAGATCACTCACAGGACTTTAATAAGCTCTGAGCCACATGTGAGAACGCCACCCTCACTGACTGTAGCTTTATCAGAAGCTGTTAATAGTTTAAACACAAACAAGTGGTCAGCATTCCAATTCATTTTGTACAGAGGATTGTTTTTGTTGGACATGTGAGTCTGCTTGAGGAAATAAATCTGAGGAGAATGCAGAAAGGACTACAGTAGTGTGGTTTATAAGATCTAAATGTAAAATTAGAACGTTCTGTCCTGGAGCTCCGGCAGACCTTTCGGTCGTTAAGCGAACGTTTGTAGCTGTTCTCACCGACTGAGTCACTGCCGAGAATCTGCAGCATTCGGGCCTCAGCGACCGTCTCAAAGTTGGGTCCGCTGACCATGCAGTACACGCCCTCCCGCAGGAAGCCCGAGTAGCCCAGCTCCACCCCGACGTCCAGAGCCAGCTTCCTTAACTCTTTACTGTACGCATCGGACATGCATGGAAAACGGATCCCGAACCTGAGGGGAACAAGAACGGTCCTCTGGTCATTCCGGATCAGTTCTATGCAATCTAATGAAAAAGTCACAAATCTGTCATCAGTAGCGTTTCTGAGAATCATTAATCAGCGGTGAGTGAAGCTGGAGAACCTGGTTCATTCATCTTCATCTGGTTTTCTGAATATTAAACTCATTTCTTTGAATGATTTCTGTAGGAAACTAGAAAGCCAGTCATCATTTCATGGAAACCAATAAAACTCTTTTTGTCTGTTTTCTCTTTTTTATTTAAAGTCAGAACTGAAATTCTAAATGGTTTAAAATGTTAGTTCACCTACAATAAAAGTTCTGATAGGTTCTAATGTTAGCGCTGCCAGAACGTCTTCCATGCTGGAGGAACTGAGTGAAGATCAGAAGCAGAGCAGAAGACCTCAGATGTGTCCACATGTCCTACCGTTCATCGTTGGGGCCACAGAGGGGGTGTTGTCCAGCGAAGCCCGGCAGGTTGATGTGGTCCTTAATGATCATTATGTCTCCAACTTTAAAGTCCTGACAGAGTCCCCCTGCCGCGTTGGTCACTATAATGGTCTCCACTCCCATCAGCTTGAAGATCCGCACAGGAAGGGTCACCTGAACATTTGAGCTCGATTATTTCAGTGAGTTCTGATTGTTCGGACTCCTCGGTTCCGTGCTGAACATGAGAATTGTTTACAGAACGAACAGCAATAACCACAATGCATCTGTCCTGTGGGTTAACCTACACCTTCAAACTGATCAGTCAGTCACGAGGCTCCGTCCACCGGCTCCCATATCTCTGAATGGAATTCTGCGACTTTATGAGGAACCGGTGCTTTCGGTCAACCCAGAGGAACAACAAGGTTTCAAAAGACAGCGTTACATGAAGGTTAGGGTGTGTTCAGCACCCGCTCAGTCCTTTACTCACCTTACACAGTGAGTAACCCTCATAAAGGTGGAACCTCCCCTGCATGAAGACACAGGACTTGTGGTTCACCTGACCAAACACAAGCTGTCCGTCATGTCCAGGAACTACAGCAACAAAAACAGGAACCGGTTTCATTCTTTAGAAACGTTATGGAATTGAATGAATTAATTTACAGTGTAATGGACGGGGCGGAGTTCTCCATCCCACTGTAAACATCAAGACACATTTAAAGCAGTTGACAGAACAGAATAATTCATATTTAGTTATTAAAAATAAAAAGTCTTTGAGGATTCTAATGCTCCTGTTTAAAGTGAACATGTTGAACAACAGTCTTCCTGTTCCGAGGTCTGTTCTTGACATTTTGGGGCGGTGCTGATGATGTCATCAGGTCAATGTGAAGACTGAGTTATACACTGCCTGCCCAAAAAACAGGTCACCCGCTCTGACGTTTGGTTGGACCGGCTTTAGTTTTGTTTAAGTGATCGTCCGTCAGTTTTTAATGATGTGTTGGACAGTTCTGAACCCAATTTTAGTCCTTTCTGCGTTCTCCTCAGACGTTCTCTCTGCTTGATGCCAATGAATGGACCCTCCTCAAACAGACTCACATCTTGTCCTCGCCCATGGGACGTGTCTTTGTCATGGCTGTTTAAGACATGAGAACAACTCATTGCACCAGTTGGGGTTAATAACTCGTTGCCCGCTGAAAGCTAATCACCCATGCTGTACCTGTTTGCTACATTACATCCAGGTGGCGACTTTGTTTTTGGCCAGGCAGTGTATTTCTGTAGTCATCGTTTTAATGAAAACTCATTAAACGTACCTGTGCTCACGGGGAAATTAGGGATGTCCTCGTAACGAAAAACCTGCTTGTTGGAGACACTTTCTGCGAGGAGACCGAGTCCCGAACCACAGACCACAGCTATCTTCGGCCTGTGTCTGGTTCTGTTCAGGAGCCATTCGGTAGCTTGATTACACTCCTCAAATGAGGAGCAGCAGCTGAATCAAAGACAGGAAGTCAGACATTATGAGCTGCACACGCAAATCAAAACTTTCAGTTTGAGATGTTATAAGCTTCCACTCCTCATCTGTGAGGTCAGACAGCAATGTTGAGCAGAACACCCAATGAAAAGGTCATTTGCTGATCTTTATGGTCCTCAGTGAGATTGGGGTTCATCTTAGTGAAGGTGCTAAGATCCAGGAACCTGTGCTGGTTTAATGGGAGAACCATAGTTTAGGACAGACCAATATACTTCACTTTGTTGTCGTTGGTCATAAACCAAAGAAAAGCACAGGGTTCAGGTTCGGGGGGAAGCCCCTGTGACATCATCAGTCAGGATGAAAAGTTGAAGGTGGTTAAGGGTTAACACTCTGGTTCCTGGCAGACCTTAAAGATGGACTCACCATTATGCTATATTCATATGTATTCAGTCAGGGTGGAAATCCTGCCGAACCTCCACCACCACGTGTACAAGTTCACATCTAACATAATTAATCCCGGCTGACGGAACCATGTGAGTCGTCAAATATGTGATGGAAGGTTCTGGACGTGGTTCGGACCGTCGGAACAGAACTGAAAGTGAATTTCAGATGGATGCAGACTGTGTAACGGCCGCACAGTTAACATTAACAAAGCAGAAGATCCATCATCATAACAAATACTCATCAAATGTTGAAAGAAGTAAAAGATTTACCAGGAATTCCCTTTGCTGTGCATTATTGCTCGCTGTAAACGCCGCCGTCGAGCTGAGCGGAGCTCTGATAAGAGAGAAACCCGGAGTGACCGCTGGGTTCTGATTGGACGAGCTTGTGGTGGGGGAACCTATTTACTCTGAGTTTGAAGGTTGGATGCTCTGCTCCTGCTGTTTGACCGTTTCAGATATGTTTCCTTCAGAAACGTTCAAACTGAGACTCAGTGATGATGACCTCAGTGTCAAAAGTGTGACGTCACAGAATTCTAATGAAAGTCCATTGATGAATGAAAAGTTCTGATCCCAACCCGAGAACTAAATACTCAATGAAAATCTGTCTGTGAACTCGGATATTAAAACGAGAGCAGCATCAGATCAGAAGTCCAAGGTAACATCTGTTAATGAGTAATGCCACCCCTGAAGATTTAAAAACCGAGCAGAGATCTCACTGGAGTTCAGCTGCAACCCTCCACCCGCTGCAAAGAACGTTTTAGAATGTTACCTTCTTCCACTTATTTAACTCATCACTCTGTCTTCTATGTTTAGTTTCCAACACGTACATGTTTTTTAAAATTATTAGCTCCATCAGAACCTTGGTGAACATACAAAAGCACAAAATCACAAGACAAAAAAGAATGGATTTTTTAGAACAGCTTTAGAACCTCTTCATGTTTATTCCTCAGAAAACGAGTGAAATGTGTGAACAAGGTTCTTCATTTAAAGATCTGAATGCTATATGAACACAGCAGCCCCCCCCCCCCCAATGTTCCTGCTCACGGAGGACGTACGTGTAAATTCTGCTTGATTGATCTTGTGCAGATCTAACAGTTTCACACATCCAGACTCCAAAGCTGGAGCTTAAAGTTCAGGATGTGAAGGCTGATGAACTGCAGGGCGTTATCGATCGGCCCCGGACCCCTGTGATGTGGAACCATGTATAGCTCACTGAATAAAGACTCCTCTTTGTCCTGTTCTGGAGTGAGTTCTGCAGAGCAATGAATCGTTTTTAAGCTTTTGATTTTTTTCCCTTACTGAAGTCGCTCTGAATGCTTTTCCAAACGGACCGCCAGGAGAAGCACACGGTCGGTACGTTAGTACAGAACCAGCTGACCTGCAGTATTAATGATCCTGATCATTTACTGATCGTTTACCGATATGATTCAAAGCTTTTCCTAAACGTTTCTAAACTAGTTAATGCACCTGTGTAATCCAGTGTTTTGACATGGTAATCAGAATACAGTGTACTTCACATATTACTCAGTTATTATGACTGACTTCCACCGACACAATTCTCAGGAACAGGACACCATTAAATGACTAAATAAATAAATATATATATATATATATATATATATATATATATATATATATATATATATATATATATATATATATGTTTAAAAAAACTAATCATTTATTTGGTCATTTAGCAGAGACTTTCATCCAAAGCGACTTATAAAGTGAGCACAGGGTCAGAAGTTTGCCACCGAATCCTTGGAGCAATTAAGCTTAAGGGCCTTGCTCATAACTTCAGTGGGATTTGAACCCACAACCTTCAGATTGATAGTCCAATGCCCTAACCACTGTGTTACCACACACTAGAATCATGTGTCGAGGGCATCTTTTTGTAACTTTAAATGACTGACCATGAGGGGGCAGAGCTGATTTACTGCAGGGTTACATCAAAGAAGAGGACTGCCCCCAGGGCACATGATTGAGATAATGATGATTATAATAACCATCAGTTTTTATTAATGAGAATGAAACACACAAGGTCTTTGTTCCATTGGGGTAAATACCGCAGGCAAAGAGAATATCCAGGTGACCAGTATGGTATATTCATTCATTCATTCATTAATTATCTCCCGCTTTATCCTCTATTAGGGTCGCGGTGGGGTTCCCCATGCCCATCCGGGGAGAACGTCTCGGGCGCTGGGCAGATAGACCCAGGACAGGGCGCCAATCCATCGCTGGGCACACACTCACTCACACAGACACACTCTATAGGGGGCAATTTTTTGAGAATTCAATTAACTTGATCCATGTTTTTGGACTGTGGGAGGAAACTGGAGAACCCGGAGGAAACCCACGCAGACACGGGGAGAACATGGAAACTCCACCCAGATGGGGATTCGAACCGGGAATCCCTAGTGCTGAGAGGTGAACGTGCTAAACCACTAAGCCACCGTGCCACCCAGTATGGTACATTTATATGATATTTTAAATTATTATAACATACTGTGTATATATGAATGTGTGTATAAATGAGAAGTTGGAGAGATATCACGGACACCGGGCAAGACATAAAAATAAATTGAAAAATAATGCCATATTTTGAGAATGTCAATTAATTTATTTTAATTAATTTAAATATTATATATAATATATATATTTGTTTCATCCTGTGAATATTTTGGTTTGTTTTTCTTGTTGCTGTTCAGGGCCTGGTGGTGATTGGCTGCCTGGGTGATGATGGGTGATTTATTGCTCCACCCAGGGGTCCTGCTGCTATTGGCTGGCTCTGATGGCGGGATATTTAAAAGACCTGTTCCTCAGTCTGGGAGAAGCACCGTTTTCTGGGCTGAGATGCTGCTCCTGTGACTGTCCACCATCACAGAACAAACTACTGTGATCTGCTGTTGTTGGGCTTTGCTTTTCTCGTTAGTACCGTAACAGGAATTGTAGGCTGAGCTGCCCGGTTGTTTGATAACCTTTTACCTCTGTTTAAGGTGAGGGTTCAGGTTGGTTTTGTTGTATGTTTTTCTTTGTTTTCAGGTGAAGTTTTATTTCTTGCTTTAAATGGTTTGTCTAATTAGACCTGGGATCACACTGAAGTTACTACATCCTGTTTAAGTGCTTTTTGTTAAATAAGTGTCAGTAAAGAAATAAAATTCATAGTGTGTCTTGTATTTGTACGATGTTCCTCCACCGTCATTCTGTCTGCAGCATCCTGTATCACTGATGGACGATCAGAGGATGGACAACACACGCTGTGCAGCAGCATCCTGACCTACTGCTCCAAACCTACACCCACAAGGTGGAGGGGTAAGGTGGAGGTGTGTGTTCAGTGAGTTGATGTAGCCCGATTTTTGGAGTTGGTGTCAATGCTATATAATGTAAAGACGTACAATACACAAATTGTTAAAGAATATTTAAGAATTAATGTTATGTAATAGTTTCATATATATTAAGAATACACAAGTATTTATATTAAATACTAATGATTTAGCTCTTATATAATGCCGTTCATATGAATTTAATATTTGATTATCGGCTGCCCTCTACTGGATGTTTGTGGGTACAGCCTTCCTTAAGGATAGATGGATAGATTATTCATTAATCAAACATTTTAATGTTATCTCAGAACAGATCGAACAGTTTCCCTGAAGGTGTGTTTCAGTTGAAAGCTGGATTCATGTCCTAAAGAGCATCTTTGTCTGGGGTTGGTGTTCATCAGGGGCAGTTTGTAAAGCTGTGGGTTCATCTGGAGTTCGTTTGCTTAGAACCGACTCTCCTCATACAGATTAGAATGAATTCTCATCAAAAGTAGTTTTTAGTTTGATTAAGGGTTTGGTTTTGGTACCATATTGAGTCACATTTAACCTTTTTATTTTTTATTATTCATATTTGTTAGTTTTCAATATTAATCAATTAAATAAGTTTTCGTGCATTCATTATCTTCCGCTTTATCCTATATTGTGGGGTGGGAGTGCCTATTGCCTATTCAGGGGAGAACAATTCGGGCACTGGGCAGATACACCCAGGACAGGGTGCCAATCTATCACTGGGCACTCAGACTCACACACAGATACAAACATACTATATGGGGCAATTTAGAGCATTCAGTTCACATTAAATCCATGTTTTTGGACTGTGGAAGGAAACCGGATAACCTGGAGTAAACCCACGCAGACCGGGGGAGAACATGCAAACTCCACCCAGATTGGGTTTCGAACCTGAATCCCCAGCGCTGAAAGGAGAACAGGCTAACCAGTACACCACCAGTTTAACATATATAGATTTTTAACATGTTATGACGGCATTGAAAATTATAATTAAGTCTTTGTCTCCACCTACTGGAACCGTATGGTTATTGAGTTTAGCTTTACGTCTATACAAATGTTTTAAGGTTCCAGTTTACAGAAAATGTAGTGCAATAGTTTGTTTTTAATTTTTTTTTTTTTTTTAATTAAAAAAAAAAATGTAAAAAAATTACGATCCAAAATTTACACTCATAACGATCTGATACCAAGATTTAATCTTTTGTCATTTTCTCACAAACTGTAGGTCATAAGAACCTCAAGCAGTGACGTAAATAGTTTAAATAAACTTATTTTTCTTACAGTGATTATCTAAAAGTGACTGAATATTGCAATGGAGAAACAGAACAAGGACCTCAGGACACCGTACACTGTAATAGTGAATTAACATAAAATGGCAGCGAAATGTGGATGCGGCTTAGATGGGGGTGTAAATGAGTGTCTCCATAGGTAGTTGTGGAATTAATTAGCTTTCCATGAATGTGGTTGTGGAATTTTTTTTGTTGTTTGAGTTCATTTAGTTTTGTTAGAATTATGTTAATTCAATTTCCTTCATATAAGTAAATCAATGAATTAAGTGTACACACATGTATGTATAAATCTTGTAACCATCATGATTACATATAGTTGTTATGATTTAATAATTTTTTTTTTCTTTTATACTAATATAATAAACTCAATGTTCAAATAGCCATCTGGGTGAAGTTTCCATTTTCTCCCCATGTCCACGTAGGTTTCCTCTGGGTTCTCTGGTTTCCTCCCACAGTCCAAAAACATGGATCGAGTTCTCCAAATTGCCCCTGTGTTCCCAGCGATAGATTGGTGCCCTGTCCTGGGTGTATCTGCTTAGCGCCCGAAACGCCTCTACTGGATGGGCATGGGGAACCCCCCTTGACCCTAATTGAGTATATTATTCATTATCTTCTGCTTTATCCTCTGTTTTACCAATATACATGATGTGTCTATGTCTGCATTTTGACATCCGGCCTCATGTGGTGCTCTAGTCTACCCAGACACCGGCTGACAGGTATTTAAGGGCTGATTGCTGCCTGATTGCTGTTGGTTTGTTGGATCTGCAGGTGCATGCTGGTCGGTCGGTGAGTTTGGTTTCTGAACTGAAGCTTTATAGAATGTCTGCTTTCTTAAATGGTTTTAATGCAGTTCTTGGTGTTATGATGTTAGATGTGAGTGTTAGAATGACTGGATTAATATAATGAGACCTTATATCCAGCATTTCACTGTTCATCATTTCTGTCCTCTGTCTTCCCTGCATCTTAATTAAGACTTCAGAACTCTGTGCTTATAAATTCATCTTTTCAGTGTGAGAGCTTCACTTTGTTATAGAAATCTACTTCATTCTTTGTGAGATGTTTTTAATGAATACTTTTGAAGGTTTAGATGACTGAACTATTATTTTATGGTCTGGTATCTGCAGTTAGATGAAGTATCTCTGAAGGTGGTTTTGGGTTCCAGTGTCTTAAAGGTGAAGTTGGTGCTGTGATTGCCTCTTTGCTCTTTTTAAATGGATATTATTCTGGTTTTCTCCATCAGGCCGGTGGCTCTTCCATCCCTTACTTGATTGCACAGTTCCAAAATCTTACTTGGTCCGTTTTCTCGCATGTGTTTAAATGTTTCTCCAGATTAAATGTTTTGCAGAGGCAGCACATATTCGGTGCATGAAATGTAAATGTAGAGTGTTTTTGCACTGGCTTTATGTAGCTCATGAATACACATTACACCTTTACTTTACAGAGTATTTCATTCTATTTTCTCTAAATGTTTTGCAGCAGCTGCATGTTTAACGACATGCTCCGTTTGTGTTTACACAGGTTGGCTGTTTAACTGGATATTGAAAGCCAATACATAAAGGAATTTATCCTTATTGATTTTCTGCACATTTTGGAATGATCCACTACAATCAAAGGAAGAAACAATATATTAATTGCAGAGGAACCACGACCACCACTTGTTACTTATGTAGCTCTTTATAATCATGCATGTTGTACCTACAGTCATTGTTTGAAATAAATCTTGCTTACAATTCCCATTTGTTTTTGTCTTTTGAGATTTTGTAAGCTTCATTCCTTATCGCCCACTTTATCCTCTAGTAGGGTCGCGGTGGGATTCCCCATGCCCATCCAGGGGAAAAGGTTCTGGGCAGATACACCCAGGACAGTGCGCCTGGGAATTTTTAATTTTTTTTTTTTTTTTTTTTTTTTTAAATATTACATTTTAGTTCCTGTTCTGAGTTCCTTATAGATATAAGTTTATATACAGCGCAATCGGACGTGGCACGCACATAATGAATAATGAGGTCGTGCTGTTTGGTGCATGCTTCACTTGAAAGCTTTCTCCTCTGCAGTCTGAAATGTTCAGGGGGTTGTGATTCAGGGGTCGGGACTTTCTGCACCTCATTAACACTGAGCGGCTCACCGCAGGGAAAGTGCGCATGGCTCATACGTACGTGGCTTTAGGTGCTTGAGCCGTTCTTTAATGTGCAAACCTTACCCTCTTATAGTGACGTTTGTCTCTTGGTTAATTGCAATAGTGTTTGTGCTTTCTGATTTGTTATAGCTTGAAAGACATTTCTACACCACCAATAGGTGGTGCTCTACCAAAACATGTCTTATGTGTGATGTTTATTTTCAAATCTGCATCTTGTCCCTTGCTTTTGGTTTCGTGTTGGCATGGTAACAGTTTTCATATGCTGGTTTATCATTGATTTTGTTACTGTATTGTTCAGTTTCATTTTTCAGTCTCTCTGCATCCTTCATGCGCACACGGTTTATTTTATTATTAAAAAAAAAAAAAATCCTCATGTGTAACTTCTACAGACATTTCTCTCTCCACTGTTTTCTGGGTAAACAGAGGTCTCTGGTTGTGTTTGGTATACATATCAGGCTTTTCTTATTATTTTGAAATGGTATAAAATATTTGCATAAGTGAGTTGTCTCTGCCATCATTCATGCGCCAAAGATTTTTTTTTTCTATACATCCGGTTCATAATCTCGCTTATCTTTACAATGGAATTCAATGATTTTTGTGTTCCATGTACACTTAACATTTGAGTTCTGTGGTCTCCATGGTGTGTCTCTATTGCTGTTTTTAAATTTGTTTGGTATGAGATGTTCAGACTGGACTTTCTGTTATTTTCTAGTATCACACATTTTAACAACTCTATTCTTTCCTCCCAGTTGCATTATGGTTTTTGGTACTTGTGATCTTGTGAGTTTCGATCACTTAACTTTTGCACTCCGTTGCGTCAATCTTTGCCATTTAATACTTTACTGATCTAAGAATATTTAATTGTGAATTTTTTATTTATTTTTAAATATTACTTTTCAATAACATGGTCTTCAAAGTACAGTAGTACTCTTACACTAACATTTAGCTTTTTCGTATGTTGTGCCTTTTGCATTTTTAAACTTTTATTTTTATTTTTTTTTTTATTGCAGATTTGTAAAATGAAAGTGTGTGTGTGACGCCTAGCTGTGAGGTGGTTCACCTACTGGACTGTAGTGTTTGAGAAGTGAAATGCATTTCTGGTTTTATTTATTTTAAAATTGTTTTTTTCCTTTTTAGCACTAAGATTTATTTTTTTCTGTACATTAAAGGAGGAAAAATCTTTCATGTAGCTCTTGCCATCTTATTTTGTCTGATCAATCTTACCCCAGTTATTATTATTATACTGCTTTAACCTGTTATCTTTATTTATTTTTTTATTTTTTTTAATATTGTATTTCTTCACTTTTCACCATTTCCAGGTTTTTTATATATAATTGTGTAATTTATATATAAAATTATCAAGGTTTTAACCCTATGCTCATATCTTCTTTTCTTAGGTTTGTGTATTATAGGATCATGGGCTTTAGCTTTCTTTTTTTAATTGCTGATTATGCTTCCCAGACTGATTTTAACTATTTACTATATTGGAGCTGTTACTGCTCCCCATTTTTGATTCTGTTTTCTTCTGTCATTGGTATTGTATTATTATTAGATGCTGGCATGAACATGATGCCGGGTTTGTTAAATGAATCATGTGATTGTCAGCTCCACCTCATCCTGTTTACTTTATTTATGTATTCAGTTATGTCAGTTCATTCTCCTAATTTTAGCAAACTTGTGTTAATTTTTGCTCATTTTGTTTCTTTTTGTCATGGTCCTGCTTTTCATAAATCTAAGTTTGTGTGAATGCTATGGGTCAACTTTATGACCTACAAGTAAACTGTAGGCATTTACTGTTTTTTTTTATTTTATTTTATTTTTATTTTATTTTTTTTGTAATTTGTTACTATGGTGACTACAGAAATATTTCTAATGGGAGGATGTGTTTCTTACAGGTTAAGATGCTGGTGAGATGGTGTATGATTAAATGGGTTGGAGCTGGATGAGCACATCTGGATCAGACAAGGACATTCTTAAAAGATCTAAGGTTTAGTATTTACAACAAGAGCATTTGTATGGCACTTATTTTTTTTAAAATTTGATTTATTTTTAAAATTATTACTTTTTTTTGTTGCTTGCATTCTTTGTCCCCTAGAATCAAACCATTTGGAATGAGAACAGAATGGTGACAACACCCATGCCATCAATTTAAGGTGTACTATTTACATGGCTGTTAAAATATGACAATAAAAACTCATGTTTTTATTTAAAGTTAACCCTAACCTCATCAGAACAACACGGCGATTCAGGTAAGTTAACATTAGGATCCCTATTACTTTTTCTGGTTTTATATTTAATTTTAAGTCTCTGTAAACACAACTTTTGTTAATTACTGTGGACTGACTTTCCTTATTCATTATTTCTGGAGTTGCTGTTAGCTGTAGTACTGTCAACACTGTCCCTGAGGTTTTTGTTTTTATTATTATGTTTGTGTAAATGCTTACTCTGTTCTGTTGAATGATGTTAGTTGTCAGAATTAATCCCTGGGGAAAACTGTAGAAAGAGGACAACTTCAATGAGTAGCTTTAGCGGGAAAAAAAATATGAAGGTTTTAAAAATATAAAAAAAGTAAACGTGTGAAACGCTGTCAGGAGCACTACAGAAGGCTGCATGCAATTCACACACATGCACACGCAATGTACTTATTCACTTTGAAAAGCTAATGGTGAGAATGTAACGCTGAAGGTTTGTTTACTCCAACTGCTAGTAGAAGCTTGGGAGAGGAATCTCCCCGCTAGCAGAAATGAGAGCTGGTCTGACTGATCGTGACTCAATCCATTCCTCTTAGACTATTTGATGTGAGTTGTTTTTACCATTTTTTAAAAAATTTGTTCTAGAATTGTTTGAGTCTTGTTTCACCTATGTATAATGTGACTAAAGACCTCTCAAAAGCACACATTAAAGCAACCCTATCCTTGTCTTGCCAATTGACACTTCATTTACCAATTCTTTTTATTAATTTTATTCCCCCCCCCTCTCTTTGTATTGTGTACTGTTTTATGCATTACCTTTTTCTTCTAATTTGTTTTTCACTGATGTATGCACTGTATATGGGTAGTGTTTTTAATTTAATTGTATTTATAATCTGAAATGGTTTTGTGTAAATGTCAAGCACATTTTTGCTCTTAACACTGAAAACTGCACATTTTGTATTATGTCACTGTTATTTTATAAAGCTAACCATGAGGATGTAACGTCCTCTGTAACGGTGAAGGTCTGTTTTACTCCATCTGCTAGTAGAAGCTTGGGAGAGGAAACCTAACGGTGCCAACGCAATCTCCCCGCTAGCAGAAATGAGAGCTGGTCTGATCATGAGGGTGACGCGAGTCCATCCCTCTTAGAAGACTGTTTGTAAGATTTTTCATCTTTATTTCTTTCTTTATTTTAATTTATTCGTCCTAGAACTGTTTGTCTTGTTTCACCAATGTGTAATGTGACTAAAGACCTGCCAAAAGCATGCCTTAAAGCAACCCTGTCCTTTTCTGCCCAGTTACAACTTTTCATTTCCCCAATTTTTTTTATTTTATTTTTTTCATAAATCTTATATCGTTACTTGAATTATTTCCCCCCCCCCTCTTCTCTCTTTGGAATGTGTACTGTCTTTAGGAGAAAAAGGTGATACATAAGTGTTGTATTTCACTGTGATGTAAACACTGTATGTGGGCAGTGGTTTTAATTTAGTAATTAGTATTGGGTAAGTATTTTGTATGAACTACTTGGAGTTCCGCCTCAGTGCTCTGGCATACTGACTGGATCCTGGCATACTGGGTTAAAAAGGGCCTCTGGTTCCACTAAGGTTATGGTTAGTGTTTTTATTCAGGTTAGTGTTTTTAATTCAAATTATTGTACATCTTCATTATTAAGAAGAGCTATTACATATTTACACTTTTTAGATTATCATGTATTATTGATTCTAAATACATTAACAATTTAGATACCCAGCTACATATCCAAATCACATTTCTAATTTCCTATGTCTATGTATTGTATATTTACTTAACCACCAGTTTCATTGTATCTGTTCTATTAAAATTCCATCTGCCTGTAGATGGGATTGTTTGATCAATTTTAATCAGGTAAGTGTGCTTATTCATTTAATAGTATTTATTTTAATGTTTAAACTTCTGTTTTTATTGTTTCCAAGAAATTATCATTTTTCTCCTTCCCCAGATTTATTGCTGAATCAAATTGAAATATTTCCAAGGACTTGACTTAACTGTTTCTGTATTCTAGATGTTTAAGTTGGATATGTATTGTTTAAATAAAATGCTTGCTTACTTGTGTGATCTTAATTATAAGTTTCCCCCTGGGACCCTACATTTTCAAAAATTCTCATTTAGGCTGGTAAGATCAATTGTCCCGAATTTCCTAATCCATTGTCTCTCCCTGCTCTGTCTTTGCTTTGTCTAGTTTTTTTATTATTTTTTTTAATCCCACTTTTTTTAAATTTGTAATGATTTTTAAAATGAGTATTTTCATATTTGTCCCCTTTCATTTTTAATTATGTAAATATTTTCTTTTAGTCTATGCCCCATCGAGTGTCCTGTTTCCTACATGCCGTAATCCACAGAACACACATTTTATTGCATAGACCACGTTTTCCGTCTAATCTATGTAGATCAATAAGAGCACCTCTATTAGAAGTATGCTTTAAATAAATGGAACTTCTTACAGTGATTAACTACAACTACTGTTGCACTCTGTTTAAACTGCTGTTTGTCGTCATCAGGTGTCAAGTTTTTGGGTTTGGTTAATTTTTCTTAACCTTCTACATTGTGCTATGAAATCTGCTTTTTTAAAATTTTTTTTTATCTCTTTAGTTTTGTTTGTGGTTTGAATGATATGGTAACTGGTTACTTGTCATTGTGTTGGGTCTTTTTCTGTTTCTTTTTTATTTTTTTATTTTTATTTTTTTACTTTATTTATTTTTTTTCTCTTGCCTCATTCATGCACACGATTTTCTCTGTACATCAGATATTTAATGTTTTAGTTAAAGTTTTCTGAATCCTCATTGTTTTCTGTGTAATGCAGATATTTCTCGCGCTGTGTTGGTTATGCATATGATTCAGGCTTCGTAGTCTTTTGTATTATAATAAACATGAATATTTGTTTAGTCACAAACCCTTCATTTTACTGGTGTTTAGTATTTGCATATGGACTTCAGCTGTTTCATTTTCCATGTAATCCGTATGTTCACATAGTTCTGCTTTATTGGTCCATCATTTCAAGCTGAACTTTTAGATTTATTTCTCCACTCTGGCATATGAATCTGATTTGGCATTGCAACACTGATCATCTTTCCAAAATCATTTTGATGGTGTTGTATATTATCACATCATTAAGCCTATTTTCTTAGAACGGTTCTCGTTCAAGGTGTTAACATTTACATTACAGTAAAATGTTTATCTTGGTTTATTGCACTCATGGTTTCCAGATTACTTGATTTCTCATTTTTGTGGATATGGCTCTGTTTTCTGAAACCTCTCTGTATTCTCTCCTTTTTATCAATCTTAAATTTCCATTTTATTTTGAAGTGACTTTGTTTGCACTTGGGTTCCTATTTGGCTTTTTATGAAATTTCCTTTGCTTTTCTCAACGGGAATACATAATCATGTCCATATTGGATAGTATTGTTAAAATGAATTGTGTACTAATGCTTTACCTCCACGTTCATCTTTTCTAATATCGCCATATTTCTTTTTAATAATTCATTCCTTTTAACTATGTGACCCATCTCACTCCACTGTTCTCCATATCCTTTTGTGTAATCTTGGTTAATACCCACAATTTGGGTGGTTTTATATACATTTTAAATTCCTATTCAGTAATTTGTGCGCTTCATGAATCCCATTGGTGTATATAATGAACAAAACTAGAATTTATGCTAGATTATCAAATTTGCTTTTGTGTACATTTAATTTATCATTCCTGTGATCTCCATGCTGTCTCTCTGCGGTTGTACATCTCATTTTTGTTGGTTGACATGTTTAGACTGGACTTTTTGTACTTTTTCCATTATCCCCACATGAACATGAAACAACTCCATTCTTTCCTCACAGTTGCAGCATTAGTGTTTTTGTCTCCTAAATCTTGATCACTTTTTACCTTTGCACTTTGTTGCTTTGTCCAAATGTTTGGACTATAACACTTTGCAACACTGTATTCCTGGATCATTATATACAAAAGATGTGTAATTTCAGGAATGTAGTCTTCAAAATACAGTAATTTTCATGCCTTTTTTTATTATTTTTTTTCCTTTCTTTGCTGTGGCTTTTTCAGGCATTTCTTATTGCTCCATATATAAATATTAACTGATCTTTCCTCAGTGTTGAATTTTTAAACAGTGTTAAAACTATCACTCAGCTTTTCATTTTGGTTTGAAAATCAGTTAACCCAACATTTTACTCAGTTCGCCATTTAAATTTCAAATGCAATCATTGTTTGTGTGGTGATTTTGCTCCACTTGCTGGACTGTAGTTTTGTTTGAGAACTGAATGCACCTCTGAATTTAATTTTATCCTTGTGACCAGTTTACATGTGTACATTTAAAAAAATATATTTTTCTTTGGGTATGTGTGTGTCTTTATTTATTTATTTATATATATATATATATATATATATATATATATATATATTTTTTTTTTTTTTCCCATTACGATCAAGTTCATGTTTCCAAGTCTATCTCGTACTGATGTATGGAATATGGTGCTCTTTCTTCTTATCCTTCCATCCACATTTGTTTTCTTTGACCAGAAATACAACTCTTATTTACATATATATATTTTTTTGTTATGGTTGTCATGCATTAATGACCTTTTGCTTAATTTTTTAAAAGCTATTCATTTGGCCATTTGCTTTTTTATTATACTGAAGTTTCTTGGTTTATTGCCATTATTTCTTGTTTGTGCCTCTTCATTACTTGCTGTGAAGGCTTTTCATGTGTGATTTACTTTTTTCTGAATATATATTTATTTCACCACCTTATTTTGGCTGTTTGATATCGAGTGTTGGTTTGAGCTCTAGTTTTATTTATGATCCTCCTACCTCAGCAGTAGTGGGGTAGGGTTTACTCTAACCCTAACCCTTTTTTTTTTTTTTTACAATTTTTTATTTTGCAGCCGTTACATTTTTGGTGGGTTTTGAATTTATGCTTCTCACTTCCTGTGCTGGCTTTGCGTCTTGTCTTTGTCCTTCCTTGATTAATTCCGTTGTGGTTTAGCTGCAGTTAGTTTAGCTATTGTTACATTCTTTTTCAGTTTTCATGTTCTTTTTGTCAATTATTTTCTCTACATCAGTATATTCTTTTGATTGTAATGTATTTAACTTTATCCTTACCACCCCAAAAACAGGTTTAAATATTTATGATCTTATTCCATATACAAAAGTACCTTGAATGCAGCTTGCTCTATTTTGTGTCTCGAAACGATGTGCTTATTTTGGACCATCAATATTTTAAGTGATTGTGCTTTCTTTTTTGATTTTCACTTTAATTTACAAATTTTTTAATTTATTTTTTATACCTCTGTTTTTTTCTACTGACACAAAGCAGTTTTCTTTCCAGTTATTATTTTTATGTTTAGTGATATCTTAACTTGCAGTCTACATTGTGTCCTTTCTTTAATGATTTCTTTAGTTTTATATTTATTAGGACATGGGCCAATGTTCTTACTTCCCATGCACTGATTTTAATACATCATAGGATGTCTTACAGGTTTAAGACCGATGCTGAGCATGTGATTGAAGTGAATTTGAGCTGGAGGAGCTTAAAGGTTTATAATACTTATGTCATGTTTTTATTTATTTTTTACACCCACTTTTTTTGAAAAGAGTATCTGAAAACACAACTTTGTGTTAATCATTGTACACTTATTTTTAATTTGTGTAATTGCTGTGAAAATGGTTAGTGTGGATTTTATTTTTGTGCATATTGGAGTAGGTTTTAGTCTTAAACTTGTGGGGTATAAATGGTTAAACTGATTTACATATGTTTTTACTCAATCTCTATTTTGTATCTTGCAACCCTGTTGGTTTAATTCTGAATAAAGAGACTGTAACGTCCTCAGGAACTTTTAAAGGCTGTTCTCTCCAACTGCTAGTAGAAGCTTGGGAGAGGAAACCTAACGGTGCCAACGCAATCTCCCCGCTAGCAGAAATGAGAGCTGGTCTGACTATGAGGGTGACGCGAGTCCATCCCTCTTAGAAGACTATTTGGTAAAACCTGGGCCTTTTTTTTTTTTTTTTTTTTTTTTTTTTTTTTTTTTTTTTTTTTTTTTTTTTTTTTTTTTTTTTTTTTTTTTTAATTGGTAACTTCTGTTGATTGGGTTCCTCTTCACCTGAAAAATTTTCATTTTAAGAATCCTTAGCGGAAGCCTCTGGTTTTTAATTATGAAAGCTTTATTTTTACCTTGTCATTTTTAAATTTCAGAATTTCTCAAAGGTAAGTTTGGGTTTGTTTAAGCTGTTAAGTTAATAATACAATTATTTGAATAAATGAATGACCAAATGCAACTCAAAGATCTCAATATTGACAAATGTCCAAACAACCACCAAGTGACCTGAACCAATAAAAAAATAAACGACCACCAACTACCACTGCTGTGTTCTGAATGTTGCCAAACAGGGGTTTGAAGGACATTGTAGCTGGGAGTTGTTTGGAGAGCACATGTCTGTGTGCGCTCTCTGTTTAAATGTGTGTTGCTTGGGTGTTCAGCTGAATTCTTTTGTTGGTTCCTTTGTTCTCATTTCCAGGTTTCAAGTTGAAGGTTGTGTTTTTCTTTTTATTCCTCTGTCACGGCTCTGTTTTAATGCAGGTTTGTTTAAACTCTTTCTTCATTGCTGTACCTTTTTTATTTTTGTTCCTTATTCCTTAATATGCTATGTGTGGTCTTCACACTGACATTGTTAGTTTATGGGTTCCTTATATCATTGTTATAGTAAATCTGATCACTAATTGTCAGGTTTTTGGATCTCTATGCTGCTTGCTTAATTAACTAATCTCTTGTGCTTCATTTTAGTCCTGTGATCTTTAAGTTCCTCTTTGCTGCTTTATTTCTACATTATCTCTTTTTAGTGTAATTTTTTTTTCAGGTTGGAATTTGTGCTCTTCATTTCAAGGCACTGTTTTTGCTTTTTGAAAGTTTTTATTTTATTTTTAATTAATTTATTGTTTTTTTTTTAAACATTGCACATTGTTTTCAAATCTAACCCCATTTCTAACCTTTTTGCTGCTCTTGGAGAATATAACTAAAGTTAAGTCTAGTTTAAAATGTGAATGTTTGTTTTCAAAATGTAATAAGGGATGCTACTTTTCTGTTCTTACCGTTGCTTTGTTTTATATTTATTTTCTTCTTCAAATGTGATGCACACTTGGTTACAAAAATAACTTGGAATAAAATGTGTGTGGTGTTTTGTTCAAGATATTTAGAATTTTTTTTTTTTATTTATTATTTTTTTGAGGAATGTTTCCTTCACTCGTTCCTTTTGAATGTTATGAATTTTATTTTCTAAAATATAAGTTGACATTCTGTTTTCAGCATCTTATTTTGACTGGCTACTTGTACTTAATCCTAACCCTGTTTATTTTTCCAGTGTGGACTATGGTCATTTCTTCTTTATAAGTGAAAGACTGCCTTAAAGAGCCTAAAATGCACCTGAAAGACTGCTTGAAAAAATGGCCTAAAACCCTTAAAGCACACCTTATGGCATAAATGGAAGACAGTTGTGAAAGCCCTGAAGTGAATCTCAAAGCTCTAGAGTCTGCCTCGATGGCTGCCTCAATGTTCAGACTTCCTCAATGACAAAGCTTTTACTG
>JAFMOD010000008.1:96044-115736 GCA_019802435.1 Corydoras maculifer | reverse complement strand
GGATGTTGTAGGAATGACGTTGATTAAATCCCCTCTGCTTTATTCCTCATTTGGTTCCAGTTCCTTTATCAGTTCTCATCGTAGTGAATGTTCTGGACCCCCCCCCCCCCCGCATCGAACCCCATGTTTGTGTTTCTCATGCTGGCTGCAATGCTTCAGGATCTCAGAATGTTCATGTGAACCGTGTGTGTAGTGAACATGTCCTCACCTGGTTCTCACCTGGTTCTCACCTGGTTCTCACCTGGTTCTCACCTGGTTCTCGTCCTGTATCAGGGCCCTCAGTTCGATGTGTACAGAGATCTGCATCCCACACTGAAGCTCAATGAGATTGAGACCACGGTGAGTATGGTTCTCTTCAGAGTTCTGCAGGTTCTGACCCGCTGGTTCCTGTTGATGATGAGAACGTTTGTCTGTGTGCAGAAACTGCTGGACCGTCTGTGTGAGCAGAACCGACTGCTGAAGGAACAGGAAGCTGTGGTCCAGCATCTGAGGATGGACAAGGTACGAGACCGAGGGACCTGATTCAGATTCGGGGAGGGGGGGGGTCTGGTTTTCTAAAGGTTCCTCTTTTAGTTCAGTTACAGTACGGTTACATCATTGTGGGTCATCAGATGATTGAGGTGGTTAACCATCAGGCTTGTGTGAACATTGCAGGAGAACCTGGAGGCCTCGCTGGTGGCTACGCATCAGGACATGGAGCTCTGCAGAACACAGCCGCTGGCCATGGAAAAGCTTCAGCTGAAGAAGGAGAGCCTGCAGAACCAGCTGATCAACGTCCGAGGAGAACTGTCTCAGGCCTGCAACGTAAACGCTGCTCTTCTGATCTGCACAAAATCTCCAAACTAAAGGTTCCCCTCACTCACCTTCATCCTCATCATCCTCGTTTTCAGACGCTGACCACCTCCAGGATGGAGTTCGAAGCACAAGAAGACGAGCTGAACGCTATTCATGGTGACTTATGGGACCAGCTCAATGCCGGAGGACAGGTACCAGAACTGTTCCTCTTGGTTCCTCTGTCTCTGCATCCCTGAGAACCTTCTGGACATCTGCCTCACTTCATAATCCTCAATGTGCATTCTATAATGAAAGTTCAGAGGGTTCTTGGGTTCTCCTCAGTTCCTCTCCTTTCATTTACAGAGTGAGCTGGTCCACCACCATCTACAGACAGAGTTCTGGAGGGTTCAAGACGTTCTAGAGGGGATTCACAAGAACAATCCGTCTAGAGGCACGGACACAGCTAAGTACAGAGGTCAGTGTGCTGCACACACACACACACCAAACACACACACACACACACACACACACACACACACACACACACAGACAGACGGTGTGCAGTGTGAGATGGGTTCTAAGCCCCGGTTTTCTGGTTCTGCAGTCAGTGGAACGTCAGGTTCCTTCAGCACAAACAGTCCTGCCAGCCCGCTGTCGTCCGTCAGTCTGACCAGCCCCCTCAGCCCGTTCTCTCCGGCCCCCGGATCTCTGAACTCGCCCTCCAAACTGGAGGTAAGCTTCAGTATGGTTCAACCTGCCAAGCTGACAGGTTCTCCTCACGTTCTCCACGTTCTCTCAGGTTCTCTAACTCAGTCTGTTCTGATGCACAGCCTTCTCTCTCTCTCTCTCTCTCTCTCTCTCTCCTCCTTTACTCCTCCCATCCTGTAGGATATTGGCCCCCCACGGCCCCCACTCCCCAAGTCTTACCAGCCCCTGGATCCCTGCACAATAATGCCCTCTTCTGCCCCCCCCACCCCCTTCAACAGTAATGCCTGGTCCCGCGGCACCGACACCTACGACCACCACAAAGAACCGAACCCACCGAAGGTATCAGTGAGGGGCGTGATCCATCACCTGAGAACCAATCCCCATTCATCCCTCTGATCACATATCCCCTCATCCTCATCCTCATCCTCATCCTCATTACAACCTGTTTCTGTTCCTTTGTTTCATCACAGCTTTGTTTTTTCATCTGAATTAATTATTTTAATGAATCAGTTTTGTTTATCTTTTCTCTTTGATGTTTTTTTGATGTTTAAGTCATTGGTTCTGATCCTCACCGTCAGAAGGTTTTATCAGAGATCGTCATGTTAATGCTCTTTATAATTAAATAATAACGATAATTATTAACTATAAAAATCAAAATCAAATCTGCTGTTCTAGCACAAACACAACGAGGACGAGAAGATCGGCGACTACGACCTGGACCAAGACAGACAAGCAAACAAAGGTGCTCTATAAATCTTTATTAATCATTATCATTGATACTCTTATTAATCATTATTAATGATCTCTTTTAATTGATTAATTAAACGTGGTGGTGTGTTTGCAGTCGGTGTGGTTTCACCCCGAACCAAATCTCCTGCCGAGGAAAAGAACATTGTTTATAAGCGAAATGGAAAAGTTCCTAATGGTCATATCTCCAAGGTGAGTTACAGAGTGGGATCACTTTAACATGTTCTCCCGGGTTCCTCTGTAAGCGTAATGTTGTGTTGTAGGAGAGGCCGAGGAGCGCCGTGTTCCAGGCTGAAAAATCCAAGATGAGTCTGGAGGAGCAGAACGAGCGGATACGGCGGAACCAGAGCAGCTCCGTCCGGGACAAGAGACGCAGTCTGAACCTGTCCGGGAACCAAACCTTAGATGCTCACAGAACGTCCTCCAACTACAGAGTGGTTAGCATCATCCCTCCGTTCAGTAACGCATGAGGTAGATTAGACCGGTCTGATCCACCATCTGAAGGTCACTGTAAGGGTGAGGTAGCTCAATGGCTGGGTGTTGGTCGCTGAGGTGTTGGGTGTTGGGGTGCTGGGTGTTGGTCGTTGAGGTGTTGGGTGTTGGGTGTGAACATCCTCTGATGTTGGATTTTGTAAGTTGGATGAACTGGTGGAAATCATGTTTAATGTAATAATTTTTGGTGTTTCCCATCGTTGCTGTACATTATTATGGTCTGTCACCGTGTTGTAGGTACGGCGGAGGCTGACGGCTCATGAGGTGGACATTAAGGACCTGGAGGCCGCTGTGAGAGGACAGGGGGTGGAGTCTCCCAGAGAAGAGATCGCTCGCCTGAGGAAGCAGGTGGAACCCGAGCACTACGATCTGGATATCGGCCGAGAGGTAGAACATGGTGCAGACATGGTGCAGAACATGGTGCAACAAATTCAAATTCAGAAGATGATGCAGAACATTGCTTTTAGAAAGCGTAGTGGGTGGAGCTAAAAGCTTTCGAAGTGGCAGCCATGTTGTTATTTATTTACTTTTTTTAACAGCTTTCAACTCCAGAAAAGGTTCTGATCCCTGAACGGTACCTGGAGATGGAACCCAGCCAGCCGCTCAGCCCGGAGGAGGAGAGAGAGAAGCAGAAGAAGGTGGAGAGAATAAAGACACTCATTGCCAAATCAAGGTAGGCTGCGGGTCTGCTGAGGGTTCGAATGTGCAGAACAGGAGAACATGCTAAATGGTGATGGTCCTCCTGTTCCTCCCTCTGGAATGTTCTGAACGCCTGTTCTGATTCAGAGTTCCAGATGAAGTTAAAGGATCCAAATGTTGTCATTGAGAACCTCAGGAGATGGAACCTGATGTCTTTGTCTTTGCAGTCTTCAGAATGTGGTCCCGGTGTTGGACGGTCCCACTGAGGTCCACAGTAACCCTGAGCAGAAGCTTCATGAGCAGGAGAAGCGGATCGAGATCTCGTGCGCTCTGGCGGCCGAAGCCTCCCGCCGTTCCCGTCTGCTTTCCGGTGAGGACGCCTGCCGCCCCGAGGAGCCCGGACCCCCCCCTGTCTGACCTCTGACCCCTTTTTGACCATCTGTGTTTGTCGCCCCGTCCGCCCCAAGTGTCCCATATTGTCCTAAAGCCTGTGCTTCAGAGCCGCCGGGTCACCGCTCCACAGAACCGTGCTGACGTGACCCTCACTGACCATGCTCACACTGACCAGACGCATCATACCTGCACGCTCCACACACTCCACACACTCCACACGCTCCACACACTCCACACGCTCCACACGCTCCACACACTCCACACGCTCCACACGCTCCACACACTCCACACACTCCACACGCTCCACACACTCCACACGCTCGCTCCGGTGTGTCCTCTGCTCTGAAGCACTCCGTCTCGTTCCTCAGAGTTCGTTACCTCCTAAAAGAACGTTCTTTATAAAATGAGGGCTAAAGTCTGAATTAGTGGAACTTTAAGGTTGAGCCGTGAACATCTCATACACCTCACAGACACCTACACCTATCAACCAATCACAATCTACTGCTGCTGCCGCCACATCATCTGATCCTTACACCTTAACTAATTAACATATTAAATGAGTGCATACATTTCTATAATGAAGCTGATTGATTGGCTGTTGGCTCACTCAGGGTCTGTGGTTCCACATGTTCCTCATATCTATATCGGCTTCCTGGAGTGTTAGATGGTTCCTCATGAACCTGCACAGCTCACAACCCACAACTAACTCACTACTAACTCACTACTAACTCACAACTAACTCACTACTAACTCACAGAGCCTCCACTTCCTCATGTTTTGATTTCTTGGTGTCTTTGATCTGTTTTTGTTCTTTTGTGAAACGTTCCATCATCTCATTCCACTGCATTGCAGCCCAGCCCAGCCCCCCCGCATCCCCGCCCCCTAACCGTTCCTCTGGCTTCTCTGACTCCGCCCACATCATGAAGGTGTGAGTGTGTGAAGGTGAGTTGCCCTCACGCCGCTCTTTTTCTGCTTTTTTGAACCCTGTGTTTTTTATTTCACATCGTTTGCTTTTCTGATGTTAAGACTTTTGTTCTGTTTCTTTTAAAACGTTTTAAAATCTTTATTTAAATATGAAACTCGCTGCGGGTCGGTCGTCTCGGGCTTCGTTTTATAATATCACTTTATTATTATTAATGAAACATCTGACCTCAGAGTATTTACTGTGCTGCATTTTGATTCCACATGAAGCTGAATTTCATAAATATATTTTTCTAAATTAAGAATCTGTTCATTAAACTGTGGGGTCCATCTAGTGGTGCACAGTGGAATTGCAGTTGAGAAATCCCACATTTCTTTACTTTTTTAATTTGATAATTAACAGATCTGAGTAACGCCCCCCCCCCCACACACACACACATACAACCAGCACCCCCCCCCAACATTCAGCACTGTAACAAAGCAGTTTACTGAACTAAGATCAAAGAGTCATTAATCTGAACGGGGTCTGCTCTGTCGTTGAACAGCTCATGCTCTGGCTGCAGTGAAGTTCGATGGAGGATCCTTCTAAACCACAAGCAGGAAAACCCCACAAATATTATTTCATCTCTCAAACAACGTATTTATTTCTGATTGTGTCATATGGAGAGGTGGAGGATGTTCAGTGACCCAACGTGGGGTGGTGCAGAGGTCCCTCCATGGACGGGGTGGAGGTGATGAAGAGCTGAACTGTACAGTTTAAACTTACCAAGTGCTACACAAACTCCCCACAGAGACAGAGACTGCTCAGTCGGTCTCACCTTACTGACTAAAGTGTGTGTTCCTGTGGAGCTGAAGAGACCGACAGAACGTGAGCGAGCAGAACGTGTGGTGATAACCCCGCACAGGTGGAGGTGCAGCAAAATGAGGACATACCGTGATAAAGCAAGTAGAGCTGAAGGAGCACAGAGACCAGCTGAAAGTCAACCACAGATCTTCAGACAGCACCGCAGGATGAGCGTCAGCGTGGACCTTCTACCTTCTGTTAGGTGGAGCTCAACCCCAGTTCGAGCACACTGTGACTTCAGCACGAAAACTAGGGCTTGATGGGAACCACGGATCCCAACCTTCACTCATCTGAGTTCTGTTAACAATGCAGCTTAATCCATACACACACACACACACACACACACACACCTGCACTGCCATGTCAGTGTGACTGCAGTCCTGAGAATCATCCACCACCCTAACCACACCTACTCTGTGTGTCCTGATCAGAGAACAGAATTAAGGGAACAAAGTATGTAGAGATGGACTACAGAATGGAACTGTGGAACCACAAACCCCATCAGTCTGGGAGGTGGAGCTGATGGAACAGTGAGGAGAACCTAATAAAGCGTCTGTATGTAGAGTGTATGCTGTATATATGGTGTACATACTGTAGAGCGTGCAGTTTCAGTATAAACTGAATGACTCCTAATGAAAGCCATGTGTTAACTCGTTAATCACCGAATGAGGTTCCTGTGGACGTGTTGTTCTGATTACAGTTGGAAGTGCCCTTAGAACCGTGAGGTCGCTAGATCCATGTTGTATATCGTGGTGTAAAGGAGAAGAGCTGTTTGTATTAATCTACAGTATGACGCCCCCTAGTGTTAACACTGTGCCAGTGGGTCTGTCTGTCTGTCTGTGCTGAGGCAGATGTTCTTTGTTGTTTGTGCAGAACTGAAGGACTGCAGTATTTTTGTACGGCGTCGTGCTCGGCTCCAGCGTTCTGTGAGCTGTGCTGTTTCCAACCCCTGATCCAGCTTTAACCCCCGACCCCCTTTTTCTACCCCGTTAGCAAACGCAGGTCCTTTTGCCGAGTGAGATAACTGAATCAGGATCGTTCATCAGGCCCAAATTGGATGGATGCTGAACCCCCCCCCTCCCCCGTTCTAAAAGTTCTATTTTGTATTGTTCTATGGGGAGGCCGGGTTCCGCTCGCGCAGATGCAGTACATATTTTTCTAAGCACAGGGATGTGAGCACGGCGTCTCTGTCACATTTCTACAGAGTGAGAGTGTTTTCACGGCACTGAAGCGTCCAGAGGACATGTCTTTGTTTTGTACCCTGCAGCACTGTTCTG
This sequence comes from Corydoras maculifer, assembly GCA_019802435.1. Classification (NCBI taxonomy): domain Eukaryota; kingdom Metazoa; phylum Chordata; class Actinopteri; order Siluriformes; family Callichthyidae; genus Corydoras; species Corydoras maculifer. The sequence continues at coordinate 108,941 of JAFMOD010000008.1, read as the reverse complement.
TGATAAAGCCTTAGTTCAGAGTCCATTTCAAGAACTTTATTTTTATGGAGCCGGATAAAGAAAAACCAGCCAGATGAAATCTGAATAAAGATGTAGCATATGAGGAGCTGAAGTCAGAGCCGGGAGCTGGTCTGTACATACTCTCAAACCAAATATAATCTTCATATTAACACCTTCTGTTCTCAGTTTAATGAAATTCACACAAACCGCTTGGACTATGCAAATCAACAGTCGATATGCTTGTTGTAGAAAAACCCTCATGCAATAAAGTGAATGTATTCAACCAGCGGCTTCTTTTCATCCTTCACAACTTTCATTTCACACAGCAGCCGTTCATTTACTGCAATGAGCACGAGGCGGCACTAGAGGGCAGTGTGGTTCCTGTAGAGTAACCTGTGTGTGCTGAGGGCTGCATATATTCCAATCATTTCTCTTTTTACTTTATGTAATGTGTGTGTGTGTGTGTGTGTGTGTGTGTGTGTGTGTGTGTGTGTGTGTGTGTGTGTGTGTGTTCATCTCCTGTACACACAGACTGACTTTATTAATATACAGAATACAGATCCATTCTTTTATTAAAGGTTATAATTAAACAATCTGGATGTAAACAGTAATACTGTTTCACATTATGACATCACAGTAAACGTGACATCACTCTGACTTAATCACAGATCAGTTATCAGCCGAGTTAATTATTAATGCGTGGGATCAAAGTTCAAAGGTCAGGCTCAGATGTGGAGAACACACCAGTCCGTACAGCGTGAAGTCGCTGCAGGAACCGAGGAACATGATCACCATCACCGAGGTTCAGAGTGAGTACCTCACCGGTCAGATACAGGGGCGTCAGCCACGCACTGCATTATGGGTGATCAACCTTCAAACATTCATTTAAATCAATCGTGAAAATGTAACTCAAATGAATCACTACACACACACACACACACACACACACAAATCAAAAGTTTGTTCTGTGTTTTCTCTTGACTCCAGGGGTCGGTGTGGGTCTGACAGGCTTTGGTATGTTCTTCCTTGTGTTTGGAGTGCTGCTGTACTTTGACTCTGTCCTGCTGGCGTTTGGGAATGTGAGTTCTGACCGAGCTGATTGAGCTGCTGCCGTGTGTCCTGCTGCTGGTGGAACGTCTTTAGTGGAACCACAGTTAGATCAGATGTTTGGTGGAACCTCAGGACGTTAGGAGCATCAGATTATCTGAATCAGTGAATGAATGTGAGCGTGTGAGGATTCTGATTCAGCAGCAGCAGCTGATTCGCTGTTAGCCAATCAGAGTGCAGTCTTTGAAAATGAGAGCAGCTCTGTGAAGTTCTGGTTCCGTTGCAGATCCTGTTCCTGGTTGGTCTGGCCCTCATCATCGGTCTGAGGAGAACAGCTCATTTCTTCTTTCAGAGGCAGAAGCTCAGGGCCTCCGGGTTTTTTCTGGGTGGAGTTGCTTTGGTGGTCTTCAGATGGCCCCGCCTCGGCATGCTGGTGGAGACCTACGGCTTCGTGCTTCTGTTTAGGTGAGTACCACGTGTTCTGCTGGGTTCATCAGTCATCTCGTCGTGGATCCTCTGTGATGAGTGTGAGATGTTCTGTGTTTGTATGTTCTCCTCACTCTGGTGCAGATCGTTCTTTCCCGTGGTGTTTGGATTTCTGGGATCGGTTCTGAACATGCCGTTCCTCACTACGGTAGGAGAACTTACTGTGAACCCGACTCCGTGAGGAAACGCTGTGTGCTGAAGCAATGTTCTCCTCTTCATTGTTCTAGTTATTCGGTCTCTCAGGAACCGGCTCTTCAGTGGTTTAGAGATGATGCTGTATGGAACACTGAGGTGATCATCATGTCGTTCTTCTGATGGATTTCTAAATAACAGTTTGGAGAACATGCAAACCACTGATCCACCATGCCAACCTGTTATTATTATGATTATTAATATGATGATGATGATGATTGTGTTCTGTAAACATTATGTTTCTTTGTTGGTTGTAAATAAATGAAAGGTTTTCTTTTAATGAGCTGAAGCCGTGGTTTCTTCAGTCTGAATCAGCAGCTCATTAAGGATCAGAGCAGGACTGATGATGTTCCACAGATCAGTTCTTCAGATGCTCATGTTCTTTAGGAGATGAGAGGCGTGCAGAACAGCATGACCCCGTTAATTCAGGTTTTCATTTGGTTTGAGTGTGTGTTCAGATGTAAACACGTCGCTCCCTGTCTGACAAAATGATATTCTGAAGTAGAATCTAAATTAGTTCCACGTTCCACTGAAGTCCTTCATGATTCCAGGGACTAGAAGGTTCTCTAAAGGGAGAGGTAGTCAGATCAGAGTGAAGTGAGAGAGAATGACCAATAACCTGATGGAACCTGCTGGGATAGGCCATGACGCAGGAGCCTGTGGGGTATAAAGTGTTCAGAGAGTAATGGGGTTCATACTGCATGAAGGTTCCAGATTCTCTGTCCATCCTAAAGAACATCTCACATGTAAGTTCTGAACTGATTTCACTTTCCTGCTGCGTGTCTTTAATGAAGCAGGTCGTTTATAATCCATTTTATTTACATTTAATTAAGATTATGATTGTGTTCAGTTTACATTGCAAATCAAAGATGCATGCTGTGTGTGTGTGTGTGTGTGTGTGTGTGTGTGTGTGTGTGTTGGGGGGGTTCTTCCATCTGATTGAGGTGGACTGGTGATACTCACCTGGTCTCTTTGGTTTGGAGGTGTTTGTTGGAGATGTGATGACGTAGAGTCACAGTGTAACAGAGAACATCACAAATCATAAAACTGAAAACAAAAGAAGCTCTGAGTGAGTGAGAGTGTCACCAGAGGGTCACCAGAGGGTCACCAGAGGGTCACCAGAGGGTCACCAGAGGCACGAGAACCAGAACCTGCTGCAGATACATTCATTCATTTTTCATTCATTATCTCCCGCTTATCCTCTATTAGGGTCGTGGTGGGGTTCCCCATGCCCATCCAGGGGAGAACGTTTCGGGCGCTGGGCAGATAGACCCAGGACAGGGCGCCGATCCATCGCTGGGCACACACTCACTCACACAGACACACTCTATATGGGGCAATTTTGTAGAATTCAATTGACTTGATCCATGTTTTTGGACTGTGGGAGGAACCGGAGAACCCGGAGGAAACCCACGCAGACACGGGGAGAACATGGAAACTCCATCCAGTTGGGGATTCGAACCGGGAACCCCTAGCGCTGAGAGGCGAACGTGCTGACCACTAAGCCACCGTGCCGCCCGCTGCAGATACAGTTTCATTAAATTCATTGCAGGTTCCTCTGATCAGGTTCAGGTTCCTCTGATCAGGTTCTGGTTCCTCTGATCAGGTTCAGGTTCCTCTGATCAGGTTCTGGTTCCTCTGATCAGGTTCAGGTTCCTCTGATCAGGTTCAGGTTCCTCTGATCAGGTTCTGGTTCCTCTGATCAGGTTCAGGTTCCTCTGATCAGGTTCTGGTTCCTCTGATCAGGTTCTGGTTCCTCTGATCAGTTTCTGGTTCCTCTGATCAGGTTCAGGTTCCTCTGATCAGGTTCTGGTTCCTCTGATCAGGTTCAGGTTCCTCTGATCAGGTTCTGGTTCCTCTGATCAGGTTCAGGTTCCTCTGATCAGGTTCAGGTTCCTCTGATCAGGTTCTGGTTCCTCTGATCAGGTTCTGGTTCAGGTTCAGGTCTGGATCTCACACACATTTATTAAAACAAAACCTTTAAAAATGTACAATAAATAATAATAAGAACTGACTGATCGTGTTAATATGAGGTGTAACCTTTCAGCTTCAGACCACGAGAGGAAGGATGACATCAGAGGGCTTTGATGGTGTGTTAGGCTTTTGAAGTGTGTGTGTGTGTGTGTGTGTGTGTGTGTGTGTGTGTGTGTGTGTGTGTGTGTGTGTGTTGAGGGCAGGAAGCTCTAGGAGAGTATTTATTTATAGTCAGTGAATATGAGGCTGAATGGTGTGTGTTCCCAGCAGCAGCATGTTCTTCAGATGAGTTAGGATTAGCATGTTCTTCAGGTCTGTTGATGTGATCTGTTGTGTTCTCCTCTAACCTTCCTGTTACACACACACACACACACACACACACACATTAGACTCTTATCTGATTTCAGATCCAAATCAATTCTTCAGCAAGCTTGGGATTCTGCTGGAGATGGTGCTGCTTGCTGTAATTCTAATGTTCTTCATGGCAGGTGGAGGAACCTTCCCCACAACCTACCAAGAAGGTGATGAGACTCTGAACTGAGACCATATTACAGTACACTTCTATTCAGTCTGTATGTTCTAACATTAATGAACCCCTGCAGGAACTGTTGAGGCTGAGGGTGAGGTTCAGGGTGAGGGTTCCAGGAGGCACATCTTTAATCAGACAGGTTCTGACATTAGAACAGCAGAATGTGGGGCTTTATTAAACCGGGTGCAGGTTTAATACTTCTGGTGCTTCATGATGAGATTCCCGTCTTCTTTGTGTAGATGTGTCTTCGGTGGAGCGTGCTCTGAGAGTGCTGCAGAGGATGGAAGCTCAGCCCTCAGCCAAATCCACAGGGTCCAGACGAGAGGACCCAGCTGACCCCTGGCTGAGTGCCGGAATCCCCGTGGGGGCGTGGTGGAGGTTCCCTGACCGGCCGCATGCTGAAACCAAGAGGAAGCAAACTGTAGCATCCTATAATCTAAATTCCTTTGGTCTGCGTTACGGGAAGTGAGATCAGAGTGAGGGGTGCAGGCTGCGTTCCAGAGTTAATGATTCTGTAGGTTTTAAGTTCATTTCACCAGTTCGGTTGTAAAAGCCTTGTTTCTTGCAAATACTGAGGTGAGATTGGAACCATGACTTTTGTGAAATCTAATAAAATCTAAAGTGTTTCATAAGAACCTGTAATCGTTACTTGTGTTCATTTATATATATATTATACATTTATATATATTGCATGTAGAATGTAATCCCACAGACAGAGGGAGGAACCTGCTCTGAACTGAACTGTGAGCCACCGTTAGACCTCAGCAGAAGTTTCCACTGTTCATGTGCTCAGAGGCATCCGATCAGATCAGACAGAGCGGATCAGACCTCGCCATGTCCAGCTGTAAGTCCAACTGTAAATCTGTAAAACCATGTGATATCACTGAGGTTCTAATGTGATTATTCATTACAGATAAATTATTATAATATAATGTTTAACTAATTTAACTTTTTAGTGACTCCAGAATACCCTGGAAATAAAAATGCAAGTCCGAGTTTAGCTGGTTTCGGGTAAAGTTTATAACTTCTTTAATTCTCTGAGTTTATGGAACCAATCATAACGTTCCTGTGTAACTCTGTTTGATTTCAGATCACATCCCATAATGTACAGTATAATCGCTCTGCTGGCGCTCATCGCCGCGGCTTTGTGGCTCATAGTCCTCCGAATTTACTGCAAAGGCTGTAAAAGTGAGTTACATCTGTCTGCCTGCCTGTCTGTCTGTTTGCCTGTCTGTCTGTCTGTCTGTCTGTCATGGATACACATGGACACGGTTAGTTCTGGGTCTTGTTCTGGTTAGTTGGGTTAATTTATTGGTTTAGTTTTATATTGTAATCCAGTTATAAATGCTTTCAAAGGTTATTAATCAGTTGTTTTAACATTAAAACTGACTGCGTTATCATCTTCATCATCATCATCTTCATCGGCACCAGTGTGAGGGAAACGGAAATAAGAAGATAAAATAATTTAAATTAATAAGTTTAATTAAAAAACATATATTTTCTAAATTAACAAATTTAATTCACACAGGATTCTTTAAAAAATATATTAATTATAAAAAATAAGAGAAATGTCTAAATCTAATGTCATATGAAAATAAGCCGACTCTCCTCCAGATTGTTGGGTACAGCTACTCATTAAAAATCACAACCAAACTGTTCATTAATAGTTATAATCAAAATAATAATGTTTCTAATTACATTTAAATGTTCAAACCTGCTGTTAATTTAAATCCTGATATGATCAATAAATCAGGTTTAATTAGCAGCAGGCTCTTTAGATTTAAACTCTGTCTTCTGAGTTTTGGATTTTTTGTATTTTTTATCTTATTTTTATAAAAATGCATAAAATGAAATAAAATAAAACAAATAAAATGAGTAAAATTATAACTAATTGAACTTTTTTAAAATTTGTTATGTACTTTATTTAACTTTCAAAAATAATTGTTATCCCTGATCAACTTCAATTAAATTTCATGAACATAATGCTGTTGAATAATATTATATTATTATTAAATTTAGGACGGCTTTCAGAGGTGAAGCTTAAGGGAGTAACGGTTCACAGTCAGGAGCTCCGGGGTCCCTCTCAGCGGGGGCCCTCAGAGAGAAGGCCCTCACAGCACTCCGGTTCTGCAGACTTCAGCGTTCCACCTCAGCGGACTCACAGTACAGACTGCACCACTTTCTCTACACTGTTTTCAATTTTAATCTTAGTTTTAGACAAAATGTTTATTTCTTTTAAAGCATCAGGAAGCGAGGATTCATCATCCACAAGTTCAGACGGCTCTGATCATTTAGTAAGTGACTTTTATTTTATTAATCAACACTAACAACCAATAATTTATTCATTCATGATCAACATGAAGAATACAAACTCTTAATTATATTTTTTAATTATTTAAATTATTTAATTGAAAGGTCGTTCACTGAAACTCAACCGGCACAATGTGACTTTAAAGAGATCTTTAAGATTATAATTAATGAATATATTAACACTTATTATTATTAAAACAACAGTAAAAAAAATAATAATAATAAATAAAATAATAATAATAATAATAATAATAATAATAATGAAGCTCATTATAAATATTTTATTTACAGAAACAAAATAAACATAAAAAAATCAAACATATAAATTAACATATAAAAATATCTAATTATATTTTAATGATTTATTATAAATTTAAAAATGTGATTCTCTTTGAATTAGTGCTGATTAAACAGAATTTAAATTTTAATATTTGTATTTGTATATTGAATGCCTGTCGGTCGGGTTCGGACTGCAGTCTGGTCAGAGGGTAGGCTTCTTTATGGTGGAGGAGACAGAACTCTGAGGGTTGTTCTTTATTAAATGAATAATTAATAATTGGATATTGTCGTATTATTATTTGTATTTGTACACGTTTCATTTTGATTTTGTGTCTGTTTCAGTTTAGAGATCTGACTCAAGCCAAACTGTTCCTCGGTTTGAAACCTACAGTCAGTAATAATCCAGCCTATGAAAACATCCCTGAAGCAGTGACTCCTCACGGGTCTAACACCATCACAGCCAACCAACAGCAGAACTATGTGAACCTGGAGAACCCAGAGGACGACGTTCCCACCAAAGAGCAACGAGGGAACAGAGAGACCAGGAGAACCAACCTGGAGGAGAGTGTGACCAGCAGCGAGAGCAGCATCAGTGAGAGGAGTCATGACGACGAGTCTGTAAATTACAGTGTGATTGTTTTTTAATGAAACTCTTAAATTATAATCTCTGTCTGAAAATGTTTAACTGAAACCTAAATCAAACTCAGTCATCAACCTGAATACACTGTGTTCGCTTCTGTAGCTCTAATAAATGTTCTGAAATGGCTGAGACCTGTGTGTGTGTGTGTGTGTGTGTGTGTGTGTGTGTGTGTATAGATATATTTAGATAGATAGATTTTTTTCTGGCCTCAGCTCATATGTATTTATATTTAATACTATTATGTGAGAGGAATGTTCTCATGGTTCTCATGGTTCTCATATTTTAACCCTTGATGTGTCTCTGCAGTGACAGCGAGGTGCTGGATAAAAATCATTTTCTTTTTGTCTGCTGATAGTTCATTATGATTTCATGTCTCCGTGTTGGATAGAACGTCAGTCCCACTGGTTCTGCTTTATTTAAAGGTGAAATGAGTTGTAAATAGTTTGAGACTGAGTGATGCTGTGAGCTGAGCTCTGCAGCTCTGATTACCATCATCACATCCTGTCAGAGAGGAAGACCTGGGTTAAGCGGAGAACGGCAGCTCGACAGGACAACATTTCTCGAGATGCACTTCTTCTGGGACGTGGTAACTGGGTTATTATTTTTAGATCAGCGCCTTAGTACATAAAACAGATTTCAAAGTTTGTCAGAACGACTGAAAGTGTGTCGTCTCCTGCAAATGAGCTGAGTTTGATCAAATATACAGGAGGCTTAAAGAATCTGATTAGGGTTTAATAAGTTTTAGTTTTTCAGTCTAAATGTAATGTAATGACTGATGTGTGGATTATTATATATTAATGATATGATAATGAGAGTGTATTCTGGAGGTGAGGGAGTTAAAACCCTTCATGTGATCATCTGTACAAAACATTTAGCACTGGAATGTTTGAAACCCTGAGACTAATGAGGGCAGCTGTGGGGGGGGGTTGTGGTGGTTGGGGGTGGTAGGGTGGAGAGGGGTCTTTCTCACAATGTTTGAACTTTTTCTTTCTGCGTGTTCTTGTTGGTGAGATGCAGTTCTGGTTTGTTCGGACCATGCAGGGGACAGTTAACTGGGTTCTGTAGGGTTCTGTTCACATGTATAACATACAGAAGTACAGATGATCATCTCCTTATGCCGATGCACCGGGACAGTCCCAAACTGAGCTCCATGTGGATGTGTTTTTGCCTCAGTGGTGAATGTGTGCATGAATGTGTTTGTTCTAGTAAATGCTGGGAAAGGCTCCAGGCCCCAAAAAATGTACATCGATTAAAAATAAGTGCTGGACATTCGTATTACCTGATACACATTTCTCTGAACAAGCGTGTGCACCGCCGCTGTGAGCCGAGGAACTGATTAGAAAACCAGACAGTTCAGTAGCAAAGGCCAGTCGTGAAAAAGGCAGTAATTGGTGCCAGCTGAGTAAACACCTTCTCCCCTGTTTCCCAATATCTCCACCTAATTTGTTCTCATGGTGCTGTGCATCTCACAGTGTCTCAGACCTCCTGTGAGCAGCTTCAGACATCAGCACATCGTCTCAGTCCACCAGCCTCTGATTCAGTAAAGGTATTGTTCTCCTCTTTCCTTTCGAATGTGATGGTCAGGACCTTTAGGTGTCTGTATTCAGACTGAAGGAAGGAGGTGTGGGTCTGTTGGCTGAATGAAATGTGGAGCATGAGGATTATTTCATGAGGATTATTTAGGTAATGCTTATTTTAATCCAGTTTGCAGTGATGTTAGTTTAGTTTAACATTTATTACACAGTCTGATTCCTGTGATAACACAGCACTGACTTATTTTTGTCTGTTCTGTGTTTTAGGAACCTGTCTTTTTTTCCTGCAGATGGCGCTGTATGTAGCTCTTGCTGTAACATTGGGGGTGTGTGAGGGAGCTCTTCCTGGGGATCCTCATTCTGGAAATGCTGACCTGAAGAACTATGGTGTGGATCTGGACAGATGGGAACTGAACAGCTATGGAGAAACCTACGACTATGATGACCTGGATGAAGAGGACAAAGGAAATGGAGGGATGTCGGTCAGTACAAATGGAAGTCTGATCAATCAAACCGATTCATGCTGCAGAACATTGGACATTATATAGACAGAACGGTGAGGTCATTAAAATCAGTATTGAGAATGCCGTCCTCCTCTTTGCAGATCGAGGTTGGGACTGTAGCTCCTCCTCCACCTGCTACTCAAAAACCTCACGTGCTTGTTACAGAAGACCCAAAAATGGAGAAGATTTTAAGAATGACAACCAAACCATCCATAAGCCTGACGCTGGATTTCCAAGCTCCAGGACTTTTTGGTCCAGAGACGGGTCACAGTAAGTTAAACCACTGAAGGTTCCTAAAAACAGAACTTCATGAGAACTCTGTATTGTAATATAAATAGATGTAATTATTGAGCACTCAGCAGAACCTCCCTGTCCATCCCTCTGATTGGCTGCTCTAATGTTCTTCCACAGACATGCCCACCTGTCTGCTGTGTGTGTGTCTCGGGGGCAGTGTGTATTGTGATGATGCTGAGTTAACTGAGATCCCACCTTTACCAAAGGGCACCACACACTTCTACGGTCGCTTTAACAAGATCTCTGCCATCAGGACTCAGGACTTTCAAAATCTGAGTATGGACTCTGGAGCTTTCTCAGTTCAGCGCACAATATATATATACATATATTTAGTAACTTTAAAAATGTTTCTGAACTGTGTTCTCAGATGAGCTGAGGCGCATTGATCTGACAGGCAATAGGATTTCCACGCTGGAGGAGGACTCACTCCGCTCTCTGCCTCAGCTGCAGGACCTGTTCTTATCTGACAACAGCATCCAGGCTCTTCCTGAACTTCCAGCATCTCTGAGGCACATCAGCGTCTGCAGTAACCGTCTGAGGAGCGCCGGGCTGCACAGAGAGAGCTTTAAGGTCAGACATGAAAGAGAAAAGGTCTACATAACATTTAATACCAAAATGATTAATGATTTCATCCACGTAAATATTTAATGAAAAAAGGAAGGTTTTGTTATAATGATGTGATTTGTTAAATATAAAGCCCTTTAGAATCTGATGCTGTAACTTAATAACAGTGGGTCCTGTGTTTACTGTTCTTATGGTTTATTTTTGTATATAAATATTGTTGTTTTGTAAGTAAAGTTTACAGAATGTAGGCTGTGACCGGGTGTAATACTGTTTCTGTCCGCGGGGGGCAGCAGAGTTCAGCGCAAAAGCCTTTCCGTTTTCCTGTATACGCTACGTTGGCGTGCGGTGCTCCTCCAGGCCAGCAGGTGGCAGTGATGCACCAGTCTCATGGCGTTTAAACAAACTCCGTTCCCTTAGGTTTTTAGAAGGTGATTGTTTAAATAGCGCCCCCTGTGGGACACTGTCCTGCAGGCAGGGTCCGGAGTTTAAAATCAATCAATTCATATAAAACAAATCCACAGCCGTCCAGCTAAAGACTGAACATCTAAAGATAAAGATCCTCAGCTCTGAGAGGAGAACATGCTAAACAACAAGCCACTGTGCCACCCTGATCTGAATCATTTGTGTGTAAAATAAAACTTAACCACCCCCCCCCCCAATCATCACCGTCCACAAACCTCACCTTCTGAATCCCCCACAGGAGATGAAGGCCCTGCAGTTCCTGTACCTGTCAGATAACCAGCTCCACCACGTCCCGGTTCCTCTCCCTGAGAGCCTGCGAGTCCTCCACCTGCAGGTTCTACACTCATGCTCTCATGCTCACTCATTCACCTTGCTTTAAAGCAGAGTCACATGGTTTAACTGGGTTAACTGGGGTGTGGTAGCTCAGTGGTTGGGGCGTTGGGTTATCAATCTGAAGGTTGTGGGTTCAAATCCCAGGTCCACTGAAGTTACCAGTGTGGGTCCTTGAGCAAGACCCTTAACCCACTGCTGCTCCAGGGGGCGCTGTGATGAACCCTGTGCTCACCTTGTAAGTCACTTTGGATGAAAGCGTCCAATAAATGACCAAATGTAAACTGAGAGCATCACCGGTGGGTCTGAAGCAGGTTCTGAAGCGGGTTCTGCTGTAATCCATCAGATTCCTCTCTAAATACCAGATCCATCACGTTCACTGATCTCAGAACAGACCCAGCTCCTCCATGTTCTCTGTGAAACTGATCGGTTCCTCTTACAAACCCGCAGAACAACAACATCCAGAGCCTGAACGCAGACACGTTCTGCAGGAGCCGTGACCTCGGCTACAGGCGGAAGGCCTTGGAGGACGTCCGTCTGGACGGGAACCCCGTGGACGTGAACCGGTTTGCTGCGGCGTACGTCTGCCTGCCCCGCGTTCCTGTGGGGAACTCGTACTGAGGAACCAGACGTACATCCACCTGCTGAGGTGGAACCTGCGGGCGTCTGGAGGACAGGACAGATATCTACAATCACCTTTAATCGTTAATTCTGTTAATCGTTAATTCTGCAGCTGATCTCGTGTGATTGTGTAGTTTGATAGTCTGTCATTCTGATGCTTCAGTCGGTTCTTAAAGTTCTGGTACTCATACGGTCATGTGGTTCTATCAGACACTCTGGGACTTTATGCATTTTGTGCCTTACTCACAGTGTGTGTGTGTGTGTGTGTGTGTGTGTGTGTGTGTGTGTGTGTGTGTGTGTGTGTGTGTGTAACTGCATCCAATATTAAAAAATGACAGGAGAACTAATGTTATCAGTGGTGTGATGATGTTCTAAAGTCCATGGAACAGTGAAACCATGAGAATGAAGTTGCTCCTCCACATGGTGAGCAGCGGGGTGTCTGAGCGTCAGCAGGAACCGGGTCACGGTCAGAACTCTACAGCAGAGAGCGAGGGGACAGAGCAGAACCACAGAACTGAACGTGAAGCTGAGAGAACCCAACGCTGGATACACATGAAGCTCTGCAGAGACTCGCCGTCTGTTCGGGTTCTGCTCTGAACGTCCTGACCGCAGGTTCTGGTTCTGCTCCAGACGTGAATGTCCTGCGGTTCATCTGAACTGCTTTCTTACTGGAGTTTGAGAACCGTCCTGTGATGGTGGAGCACCTGTTACTGCTCGGGTTCTGAGGAGCATGTAGGGACCACAGGGTGGCGCTCAGCTTCTTTTTAATGAATCTCCAGTCCATCTGTGCAGCTCGCAGCTCCATCTGACATGTTCACGCCTCACTGACGGCTCCAGAACCGAGGAATATTCAAATGTGGTGATGGAATCATGTTTTCAATGACACTGCACTCGCGAGCTCGTTGTGATGGGGTCAGCGTTACAGCAGCTCATTGGTCATCAGACGGTTATCAGAGCTGATCCTGTGTCATGAACCCTGGAGCTGAACTCACAAACAACTCAACCAGAGAAGCAACCTGTTCAGATGCTCTCACATCACTATCACAGAAAACAGTCTCACTGCAGGAACACGGCTCAGCTTAGACATCTGTGATCACACACACACACACACACACACACACACACACACACACA